>JASAND010024103.1:0-35071 GCA_030248195.1 Trissonchulus latispiculum
GTGCGACTGTTGCAATACGTCACAGTCAACTTCAGCTTTATGTCTCAGTATATATAAACGTACTTCCTACCAGTAAGGCAGGAAAACCTAGTCTTCCTACTATAGAACGTAGGGAATTATCAATAAACAGTATTGTAACTGTGGAAAAGCGTCACAGTCACTTTCAGCTTACAGCTGGCTTCTCTCTACTAATAAGAGGAACTTCCCGTCCTATTGTGAGTAGGGGACTACTGCTTAGAGGACTGTATGTCCAGTATATAAGTCTTCCACTGTTAGTGGGAAATAGCACTCTGGACTGTAAGTCAGGAAAGTTCATCCACTGTATAAAGTGGGAAATCCTCGTCTAGATACTAGACGGAAAGACTTAAGCAAACGCAGCTCACACTCAAACTTTACTTCACAGACTGAACAACATCTCAACAAAACAAGCGAATTTATACTAACATTATAACTGATAACATCTATAAAGTTTACAAAGTTTACATCAGAACAGACTGAGACTTCAAACTTAATGTGCAATTGACTTTATTAATGTGTTTACAGAATTTGTGTACCCTGAGGCAGAAAACTGTAGACAACAAATTTATACGTACATAAATTATTATATTCGTCAAAATAAAAGTTAAGCAACTTGTTGTAGCGAAGACAGTTGGATCGTGACATTTCTTCCTGTTCCTAAAGTCAAAAGTCCTCTTTTGACCATAGGTGCGGACTTTGATTTGGGAACTGTTTTAAGGCGGTTTTCTGGGCAATGAGCGGGCATGGGAGAGGCTTGGGAATCCGTCACGCGCATTAGCATGGATTGCGGCTGAGCTGTCATCTTCGGTAAAGACGCCACTATGATCAGGACTCCTTATCATGGAAACTATCTTCTCCTGGGACTGAGTTACAAAGCTTCCCGAATATGAGCAATCAAGCGAGGAGTAATTACAGGCGAAGCTGGTATTGTCAGTACTACTGCTAGTTGCAGTTTCTGCGTGACGGCTGAATTCTGTCATGGTGCATGCGGATGTAGCCTGCGGACGCATTGGCGTAATTCCATCTTCCATTACAATAGTCTTCGTGGCAGGTGCTACCGATACTTTTCGCACACGTCGCTTTTGAAAACTAATAGAGTTTGGTTCGAGATGAACCATAAAAGACCCAGAAATGGGAAAAGTTTCGATCCTCAGTGTGCCTTCGTGCGACGCCCAAAACACATTCGTGCATTCAGTATGTCCTGGTAAGTTCGAGTACCTACCTGTCGTACTATGGGCGAAGCCTGTATGCAATTTTATAGTATGCACTTTTATGAGCAGTATACAAAGCACAGATATATCAATGAGCGTTAATGCTAAACCTTTAGGTTTTAAAACCGTTGCGTTTTGTTCGCTCCCGACTGACGATAAAGTTGGCAGAAACGATATGACAGTTCGCTTTAGTGCAGCGTGAGTCCGCAACTTTGGTTTGTATTTAACATAATGACGTTTACGTTTAATCAAGGCGTGTTGAATTTTGTGTATGTGGGCAGCTTCGCCGGGTAAACAGGCATTGCCATGCAAGACTTCAAAATGCTGCCAGAATGTGCAGGCATAAGCATAGTCTATTGGGCAGATTACGGAACCATTTGTCGGTTCTACCACCCCTTTCTCGGAAATATATATAGAACAACATCTACTCAACAATAAAAGTAGGGTAATGTATACGCCCAAATTGAACGGCTTCGTTCTGCATTCAAGAAATCTTCGCAGATGAATTGTACCGTTAGAAAGCTGAAAGTTCCTGTATTCATTGACTGCAGTTTTATTGTTCAATAGATGCACTGTGGGTTTCCCAATTTGGGAGTACTCGTTGGCAGGAATCATGAAGACGGCAATGCTTCCCACCAGACGAGAGAGCAGCTGCTCTAACATCTGCAAGTTCTGCTCTGCAGTAACTCGGAAGGATTTACGCAGTTCTGTTATTTCAATGACAGGTTCAGTGCTAGAAATTGTATTGATGACAGTCATACTAGCGTCGTATGCTGCGGTGACGCTTGAGTTAAATTGCAATATGGGGTTCTGTCTTATACTGAACAGACTTCCTTTCTATTTACACTTGGTAAACGTAAAGCTGTATGCTGAGATTTATCCAATATACGTTGGACACTTGTGTCTTATATACTTGTGAGCTATTGTACCGAGTCCACTCTTCAATTCTGGTAAATATATACCGCAATCAATTACTTGCATAGGATCTCGGTGGAACCTCCAAATGTCGTAGTGCGACTGTTGCAATACGTCACAGTCAACTTCAGCTTTATGTCTCAGTATATATAAACGTACTTCCTACCAGTAAGGCAGGGAAAACCTAGTCTTCCTACTATAGAACGTAGGGAATTATCAATAAACAGTATTGTAACTGTGGAAAAGCGTCACAGTCACTTTCAGCTTACAGCTGGCTTCTCTCTACTAATAAGAGAGGAACTTCCGTCCTGTATTGTGAGTAGGGGACTACTGCTTAGAGGACTGTATGTCCAGTATATAAGTCTTCCACTGTTAGTGGGAAATAGCACTCTGGACTGTAAGTCCAGGAAAGTTCATCCACTGTATAAAGTGGGAAATCCTCGTCTAGATACTAGACGGAAAGACTTAAGCAAACGCAGCTCACACTCAAACTTTACTTCACAGACTGAACAACATCTCAACAAAACAAGCGAATTTATACTAACATTATAACTGATAACATCTATAAAGTTTACAAAGTTTACATCAGAACAGACTGAGACTTCAAACTTAATGTGCAATTGACTTTATTAATGTGTTTACAGAATTTGTGTACCCTGAGGCAGAAAACTGTAGACAACAAATTTATACGTACATAAATTATTATATTCGTCAAAATAAAAGTTAAGCAACTTGTTGTAGCGAAGACAGTTGGATCGTGACATTTCTTCCTGTTCCTAAAGTCAAAAGTCCTCTTTTGACCATAGGTGCGGACTTTGATTTGGGAACTGTTTTAAGGCGGTTTTCTGGGCAATGAGCGGGCATGGGAGAGGCTTGGGAATCCGTCACGCGCATTAGCATGGATTGCGGCTGAGCTGTCATCTTCGGTAAAGACGCCACTATGATCAGGACTCCTTATCATGGAAACTATCTTCTCCTGGGACTGAGTTACAAAGCTTCCCGAATATGAGCAATCAAGCGAGGAGTAATTACAGGCGAAGCTGGTATTGTCAGTACTACTGCTAGTTGCAGTTTCTGCGTGACGGCTGAATTCTGTCATGGTGCATGCGGATGTAGCCTGCGGACGCATTGGCGTAATTCCATCTTCCATTACAATAGTCTTCGTGGCAGGTGCTACCGATACTTTTCGCACACGTCGCTTTTGAAAACTAATAGAGTTTGGTTCGAGATGAACCATAAAAGACCCAGAAATGGGAAAAGTTTCGATCCTCAGTGTGCCTTCGTGCGACGCCCAAAACACATTCGTGCATTCAGTATGTCCTGGTAAGTTCGAGTACCTACCTGTCGTACTATGGGCGAAGCCTGTATGCAATTTTATAGTATGCACTTTTATGAGCAGTATACAAAGCACAGATATATCAATGAGCGTTAATGCTAAACCTTTAGGTTTTAAAACCGTTGCGTTTTGTTCGCTCCCGACTGACGATAAAGTTGGCAGAAACGATATGACAGTTCGCTTTAGTGCAGCGTGAGTCCGCAACTTTGGTTTGTATTTAACATAATGACGTTTACGTTTAATCAAGGCGTGTTGAATTTTGTGTATGTGGGCAGCTTCGCCGGGTAAACAGGCATTGCCATGCAAGACTTCAAAATGCTGCCAGAATGTGCAGGCATAAGCATAGTCTATTGGGCAGATTACGGAACCATTTGTCGGTTCTACCACCCCTTTCTCGGAAATATATATAGAACAACATCTACTCAACAATAAAAGTAGGGTAATGTATACGCCCAAATTGAACGGCTTCGTTCTGCATTCAAGAAATCTTCGCAGATGAATTGTACCGTTAGAAAGCTGAAAGTTCCTGTATTCATTGACTGCAGTTTTATTGTTCAATAGATGCACTGTGGGTTTCCCAATTTGGGAGTACTCGTTGGCAGGAATCATGAAGACGGCAATGCTTCCCACCAGACGAGAGAGCAGCTGCTCTAACATCTGCAAGTTCTGCTCTGCAGTAACTCGGAAGGATTTACGCAGTTCTGTTATTTCAATGACAGGTTCAGTGCTAGAAATTGTATTGATGACAGTCATACTAGCGTCGTATGCTGCGGTGACGCTTGAGTTAAATTGCAATATGGGGTTCTGTCTTATACTGAACAGACTTCCTTTCTATTTACACTTGGTAAACGTAAAGCTGTATGCTGAGATTTATCCAATATACGTTGGACACTTGTGTCTTATATACTTGTGAGCTATTGTACCGAGTCCACTCTTCAATTCTGGTAAATATATACCGCAATCAATTACTTGCATAGGATCTCGGTGGAACCTCCAAATGTCGTAGTGCGACTGTTGCAATACGTCACAGTCAACTTCAGCTTTATGTCTCAGTATATATAAATGTACTTCCTACCAGTAAGGCAGGGAAAACCTAGTCTTCCTACTATAGAACGTAGGGAATTATCAATAAACAGTATTGTAACTGTGGAAAAGCGTCACAGTCACTTTCAGCTTACAGCTGGCTTCTCTCTACTAATAAGAGAGGAACTTCCGTCCTACTGTGAGTAGGGGACTACTGCTTAGAGGACTGTATGTCCAGTATATAAGTCTTCCACTGTTAGTGGGAAATAGCACTCTGGACTGTAAGTCCAGGAAAGTTCATCCACTGTATAAAGTGGGAAATCCTCGTCTAGATACTAGACGGAAAGACTTAAGCAAACGCAGCTCACACTCAAACTTTACTTCACAGACTGAACAACATCTCAACAAAACAAGCGAATTTATACTAACATTATAACTGATAACATCTATAAAGTTTACAAAGTTTACATCAGAACAGACTGAGACTTCAAACTTAATGTGCAATTGACTTTATTAATGTGTTTACAGAATTTGTGTACCCTGAGGCAGAAAACTGTAGACAACAAATTTATACGTACATAAATTATTATATTCGTCAAAATAAAAGTTAAGCAACTTGTTGTAGCGAAGACAGTTGGATCGTGACATTAAATAATTTGATCAAGTGAGCACTTAATATTTGGATTTTCATAATCGGCCCCGAGAGGCCTTTATTTTGTACAATTTCGTTTTTTCAATCCGTGAAAATTAATTTTTTAAGCCGAGAATTTCCCCTTTGGTTACCTTTACGTGTTAACCAAAAAGTCTGCAAAGTTTCCCAAAATTCAGCTTGGGAAATTCATCAAAAAGGGGTCAGTTGGAGGGCCATAATTCCTTTTCCTCATTAATCTCCCCTCCAACGGACCAGCCGCCTCGCCAGCCTGCGTCGGGCACACGCTTTAAGATAGGGAGCTTCCAGAAAATTCTGTAACTCCACCTAAAATCAAAGGAAACCCGACAAGGGTCAAAAGACCAGTGAGCTGTCAGACTCCTGTCAGCTCACTGGAAAACTTCAAATTTTATTCAGTGTTTGCTTGAGTCCCGGCCGAGAGCGGTCGGTTTTCCCCACTTAAATTGAGTGTGTCTCCCGTTGTGCCAGCGATTTGGCCGGGAATAAAGGCACACTTTTTCCTTTAGGACACGAGTTAGGGTCCTCCTCTGACCCACACAGGTCAGAGGAAACTACCTGAGCCAACACAGCAAACACCACACGTTGAGGGCCATGTGAGCGCATTATGCTCGGCCAGATTCACACAATTAAGAACGCATCTTTAAGGTATTTTCAGGAGGCCCTTTGGCCCATTTTTTTACCTTTTACTCGGCCTCCGGGCCTTAATTTTTAACTATTGAATTGCCACCAAGCCACGGCCTAGTTGGCCTTAATTTGTAGTAGGGGCTTTATGCCCAATTTTTACCTTTTTCTCATTTTTCGGGGTTTTGTAGAAGAATTGGGATTCTGAGTGGGGACCCACCCCTGAGTTGAGATAGGAGGTCCCTTGGTTACGACCTCATGTTAGATCTGAGCTAAATTAGGGATGAATTCTCCCCACAGCCGGCAATTAGGAATTGCCGGCCGTAATTGCAGAAATAGGCGCTTTTGAAGCCAAACATTGTCTGTACTTGTAAATCGTATTTTTGTGTAGGTCGGCTGCCAAAATTAATAGGAATTAAAACCTGAATCGCTTTTAACTATTGATTATCAGGTTGTTTTAGGGGGCATGGCCGGCTTCCCCGAAGTTAATCTAATAAAATAAAACTGTCCTTAGCGGAACGTGTATGCGTGTAGTTTTGTTTTCTAATAATAATTGCCTGAGCAATTATTACTAGTTTTGCTTTCCAAGAAGTTATCAAAGTTCTAAAATTCGTAGTCTCTGTCAAACTTACAAAGTTTATGAAATTTCAAAATAAAGACGGAACCTAGTCAATTCTAAAATCAGGACAAAATGTGCATACAATAAGTAGTTAAGTTTTGTTAGGGAATAGCTGGGATTTGTTATGCTGGTATAAGTTGTATAAGTAAAGGCTGATGTGATTGTAATTGTGTGAATGTGATCCCCAAATTTACGTAAGTGGCTCCTTGGGTAAACCCCTCATGGGTTGTGAGGTTCCAAGAGTAGCCCCATTTCTAGAGTGAAAGGCATAGACCAAAATTGGGTAATTGTGAGTGTGAATGAGGACATACCATGTAAACCCCCTTTTGTCCGATAAGGGTCTTGGGACTGCCAGAATGAATGTGTAAATATTCAGATATATTACAGGAAGTGGGCCAAATTGGGTAGCAATTTGGTCCCTAACCATGAATGACTAGGGTTTCATTACGTTCAAAATTTGGCTGCTAGTTTGACGCGAACATGCTGTTTTTGGAGTGAATGTTGTGTGAATTCTGCAAGGAAACAGTGGGATATTCCGTGGTTAGAATAGGTCTGCAGCCTAGGGTCACGGGGACCCCGAATTAGGACTGCAAATCTGTTGGGTTTCCGGTCATCCGTGTAGGTAGCCCTGCGATTAGGGGACGGATGGGCCGCATTCCTGGAATTCAGGACCGGCCAAATCAGAACTATAACGGGAATAAGGCACAAAATAGCATGAAGCTCGTCACAATTCGGTGTTTTGCAGCAGACGCCCGATTAGCGGATTAATAGGTCATCTAGTTGTGTTGATAACTTGTTAGTCGGACAGTGTCTAATCGGTGTAGTTAGTTTCGGCTCAGGATAAGCGTATTATTTGCCTTTAGGTATTACTTAACTTTAATTATGTTTTTCTCACTAATTACTGAATATTTTTGGTACTGTAAGCGTAAAAAATGTCCAGTTTTTCAAGCCCTACAAGAATATGTAACTTTTGTCCAAATTCTAGCTCCAGAACTTTCTGTTAAAATTGGCCAGTTTCATCCTGTTCATCATCACCGGTTTCGGAGCTTTGTTCCCTTCGTCTTTGGCTTGAACTTAGGAGTCAGCCAGAACCCGTCAGCCTGCAGCCAGAAGAAGCCATTAGATTTATTGAACTTTGTAGTTGTGTTAAATTTCGTTAATTAGGAATAAGTAAGACCGAACCAGGAAATCCCCCCAACTTTCTATCTTTCCTCAAATGACACTTCCGTACAGTAACCCTGTCTTGGTGTTGGAGCGGACCTTCGGGAAAGCAGTGTCCAACATTCGGGGACTCACCCATATACCGACCCCAGGTTTAATTCAGTTAATAATTGTTTGGTTGTGGTTTCATTGATTTGTAGTTTGGTAATCCCTTTTGTAAGGACGGATAAAGAGTCGCACAGCACAAGCATATAGGCGCACGAGAAAGCACATAGGTATTAATTAGCAGAGTGTTGGAGAAGGTGTAATAATTAGGTGATCGAGACCAAGTTAGAGAAAGAGAAGAAGAAGAGGAACCCCTAAACCTTGTCCCTAAAATATATATCAATTGGGTAATATTATCCTAAATTAGGATAATATTAATAGTCAACCAAAGACGGTAACTGGTAACTCTGGTACAGTAACTGAACACTGTACTGAACTGTAATTGTATCTGTTTTGCACAACTTGTAACGACCCCTAGTAATAACACTTGTTGTACTTTAATTGTCATCGTTGTAAAGCGTACCTTTCATAATTGTCTTAATCCCAATAAATAACTGGTGTGTCAAACTCAGAGTCTTAGTGTTGCGAAAAGAGGCGCGATTGACTTCTGAAACCAGGCGCGATTGCCATACACAGAACTCAACACAAGGATCGGATCAGGACTGATTAAGGTAAGTTCTGATCAGGAATTGGAAGATTCATCATCAATCCGGCGATCATATCAAAGCAAGTGCTGACCCCTCTTGCTGGTCTGCTGGAAGCCAGTGCATCAAACGAACTCACCAAGAAGACCCCTACAAAGGTTGGCTGCAGGGAATCTCTGATTTTGGATCACCACCTTTCGGAGATCCGGTGCCTAAGTCTGCTTCGATAAGTGGACGCGCTAACCTTCCGTGTGATCAAGTCCAAAGTGGATCGCGATTCAGATCTCACTAACTTCATTACACATGCAACCCGATGTTTCCTGACACACTATGGCACATCTAATATTTCGCGATACGCTGTGGTACACGGTACACCTAATGCATTCTCGGAACACTTTCACATTATACACATGCAGAATGCGTTCCCAATTGGCTCTGAATCAGAGCTCCTCATGGCGTGCCGTATGGAGCATATGCACACTATAATGACTGATGAACAAGATGTGTGAAGGACAATTTGTAATGAAAAGCTTTATGCAGTATATATTTATATAAAAATAAAATATACGTATATCTGCAAATTATTCGTTTTATGACATACACCAATATAAGCCTCGTTGTAGGACAGGCTCATATGTTAAGCGGTTGCGACTTGTTTTCTTTAATTTACAACCTCCCAACGGAACTCATATGTATTTTACAGGCTAGTTTTTACTTATGTACAACCTGCCTACGAAGACTCATATAAATAATAATAATAAAACAGTTTATTCAGCAAACATTTACAATACAGTAAGAAACAGTTTACTGAAAGGTTGAATACAGAGCTGCAAGACAACTTGTTACGTATCACCAGTGCATATATATATTAGTCAATAAAATAGTCTAAGCAAAATAAAACTTGAATAAACATTACGTCCTTGGGGGATGAGGTGGGGAAGCCCTTACATGCAAGCATTCGAAGTTCATTGATGTACTGGTGGCTCGATTCTGATGACTTCTGCTGGCGCTCGAAAAATTCGCGAGCGTACTCATCAGCAGTCTTCGTGATGGGCTCGTAGAACTGCCGTAAAAGCAGACACCAGTTCTTCATATGATTCCGTCGGCTGACCATCCAGATCCTGTTTGACCGAGTCACTCAACAAAAACCAGAGGATCTGACGTTTGAGTTCAACAGGGGCTCCACTGGCTGTCCAGGTGCTTTCGAACATATTGAGACAAATGGACAAAGCCAGGTCATTGGAACGACCCTTGAATTTGTTGATAGTCTTAAACCAGATCATATAGTCCTTCATCAAACGTACAGTCTCTGCTGTTGGTTGGACCATATTGACCATTGGGATAGGCCAATGAATCACCACTGGAGGAATCACCGGGGGAGACGGCGGATCCTCGTTAGGGGAAATTTCTTCCCTGATATCACCAGGTCCAATTACCCATCTCTCGTTGGGTTGGGGTCGCTGTACCACGGGTTATTGCAAGCGGTGAGCCCGATGATGGAACGTTTGTAGAATTGGAGGGTACAGGACCCACCAGGTCACTGGGAATGAGTGCCCGACTGGCTGGTTGCGGTAAACCCGTCCATTGTCCGTCTAGTTCTGTCGGGTCCCAAGAGAGACGATGGTCACCCAAGGGATGCCAGTTCGAAAAGGGATTCGGTCCGGGGAACCGGAAACTGAAGGAAGAGTTCAGGTCCAGGTCCAACTCGGGGTCCGGTATACCAGACGTTGGAAATACCGTCCGCAAAAGTTGGCTGAACTGTTCTTGGGCACCACTCTGATCCGCTGTTGCCAGGGACAAGAAGGTGTGAGCAGGTGATTCTGGTTCTTGGTGACCGCTGGGACCCAAGAAAACGTCATTGGTCACCACCGTACGGTCACCAAAGCTGGCATCAAACCCACCAGAATGTTCTCCCTCATCACCTACATTTGCGCAAATGTGGTTCCCCAATTGGCTACCCGACGAGTAATTGTCGGAGGATCTTTCGCTCAATAGATAACGGACCTGCTGTCAGGAACCAGGACGGGGAAGCCTCGCCAAACTATAGAGTTATACAAATAATGGTAATATTCCTACCTGCCTAGTCTAACAACTAACCCTAACCTACCAAAATAACAAGCCGTTAGAATAAGTGATTTAATAAACGTACGTACATACAGTGGGCGTAAGCCCTGACAGACAGTCAATCCCAGACAAACAACACACACACAACAATACAAACAAACCTGCGGGTTGAATGAACCCAGTACAGTCTACACCCCAGGGGGAGAAAGCGTAGGTGTTGAGGAGACACCGGAGCGTTGACCCAAACGAGAGTAGATGTTTATCGGGCGACCGACGAGCAATTATAACCGACTGGAGTTGGGAAAGAAACTAACACAACTGATGTGTTGGGGAGTTTTCACGGGAGACCCCCAAAGTAGGCGGGGCTTAGAAAACCCACCCCCCAACCAGAAGTTGACATGCGCATACAGCGCCCCCAAGTTTGATCACCTACCCAATAGTTACATCCCACCTAACAACACCTCCCCGACCAACCAAACAGAATGATGACGTTAGCTAAAGCCGAGCAGTAGCTAAGGGCCGAAAAAGTATTAGGTGTGTAACAACAAAGTGACAATACACAAATGAATGATTTACATACTATCTCTACATCTCCCCAGGGCTCACATGACGAGCTCCTGCGAAGACACCATGTAAATGGGACACTGCACTTTCCTACGTAACAATAAAAATCAGTAGAAAAATACAAAATACAAGTATATCGCCCTTGGAATGCCAAAAGGACCTAACTAGACCAAACTGTCAAAATGGCTTTTTTGCAGAAATAGGTTTCTTTAAATAAGGGAGATATTGCCGTTTGTCATTCTGCCCTATGTGCACATATGCTTATAGTTGGCATTTTATAGGGGTCTAAGTGACATAGGTCATTTTGACAGCTATGTTTACTACATAAGCTATGCAATTTTTTACATAGGCCTAATGATAGTTAGGTCCTTTTGCCACAAAATTTCTAATTTTGTAATTTTTTGTTCAAAATGCCTAGCTTTTTAGTAAATTAGCAATTGGTTTCTGTCATTCTTGAGCGCTGACTCCTAATTAACATACATTCAAATTATTTCGGCAATGCAGACTTCATTTTTTAGAAGCTTTTACCAATTTTGAAAATTAACCAGTTTTGCACTTTACTTGTATCTTATGTTGTTTGAATCGCGTCCTTTCGTTCAGTGCGAGCCTATCGTAAGGTTAGCCAGAGAATAATACATTTGTTTTTACTCCTTTCTGCCGCCACCGAACTTTATGCTCTTACAAACTCAAAATAGGATTGTATCCTAAGTCCGAGAAAATTTTATATCGAAACACTATATTTTCATAGAAATGAAGACGTGTGCAATGAACGAAACGATGTAAACTTGAGCAGAAACTGTGGCGTTTAGTATTCCCGCATTTTACCAATTAGAAATCAATTAGGTCAAAATGTCATTATATTCCACGAAAAGAAAATTTTCATATGCCAAAGGGACGTAAGTGAAAATAATATGAAAAATAATATATATAAATAGTAGTGTGCAGCCAGTTTAGACATCGAACTGTTAGGATTGAGTTCCAGACATTTAGGATTGTGTACAGCTTTAAATTATTTAAATAACAAAGCTCCAAGAAAATATACATGAGTTTTGCCTTCGCTGAAATTTTCAAAAGGCCATAACTACAAATTTTGAGTTTTCACTTAGGTCCTTTTGGCATTCCAAGGGCGATATATGGGGAATAACACATACTAATACAGAGATTAGTAACAGTACAAAATAAGATTCCGGTAACAGAACCTGTAAGAGGTTTATAAAAAAATATAAAATTACAAAGAGAGTGAATACGAACAACCAGAGAAATACTCAAGGGGCCAAGAGAGAAGGAATTCTCTCCTTTGGTGGATGTGATCAAACGGTAGTGGTAAAGTAATTTACCTTAAAGATGGTATGGTAAGCATACCAAAAAGGAAGTTGGAGTAAACCAGAAGGTCCGGACTCCGGAGTATCCTTTCCATTCCACTGGTTTACGGAAACGTGGGGAGTAGAAAGAAAACTTAAGAAAAGAAAATGAATAAAAAATTTAGACCACTAATACCGTTAGGGACCTGTCCTAATGGGAAAACATACCAAACCCAATCCCATAGGTATTTACTAACTCTTTATAGATGAATTTAAAATAATTTTGACCAAGGTACAAGCCAAACGCTTGACCACAGAAAACAACAGACCAATATATGTAAGGCAACTAATGTAATACAAAAGCATGAAAATACTCTAACTTATACATACTATTACAAAAATACAAAAAGAACTAATGTAGTGAGCTTCCAGGTATTATGCAAACAGTAGAAATATGGTGGCATAAGGCCAATACAAAAGCTTACTAGAAAAACAACTCATACATTCATACCAAACAACTATAAGTAGAAAAATATACACGTATTGAATACACGCAATTAAAGCTAAGTGATTAAAGAACTTACGTACTAATCAAAAACAAGAACAAGAAACAAAACAAAGAACAAATTCGTGAGTAAATATATTCGAGACAAACTAATAGTAATACTAACAAGAAAAATAGAAACGACAAAACACAAAAGAAACGACAAAGAAAGCGACTAGTCAAAAGCTACGTAACATAGAACCAGTAATATAAATTTGGGATAAGCCCATAAAATGCTAGTATCGAATACTAACAAAACAAAAATACTGAATACAGAATACGAGTTAACCTAAATTAACAAAATACGAACTATATGAGCAAAAACAGAAAAATACAGCATATATATACCTACGTACTAACAAAATAACAAAACTGGAAATTTCTGACAAAGCTACCAAAGGTTACCAGGATTGACATAGAAATCACAAAAAATATGACACAAAAATTATGCATAGTCACCAAAACTGAGTGATATGAGATTTGGATCAATTCTTTGGCATATCCGATGGTGTAAACCAGTAATGGTGATGGGATGATCCATTGAGCAAATCGAGATGCAATGATTGTTCATGGCAATGGAGATTTGGCAGTGAAAAAGTCAAAGATTATCAGGTTCATTGGAAAATGTCAAAGGTAAGGGAAATTTTTCAGATTCCAATGGTTCAAAATTCTGAGGAACCAGGTTTCAAGGTAAGTTTCAGGTAAATATCCAGGTAAGGACAGACTGATATGGACAGGATTGGAAATACTGATACAAGAAGTGGGTGTAAACCCTAAGGTAAGGCCACTTCATTGTGGGTGTAAACCCTTTAGCAGAACTCACGATAGAGCAGTACTCGACGATCAGGCTGATTCACAGGCATGCCTTCCAAAGGATTCCAAATGATGATGAAGGCTGCCGGGAAGAAGACGTTATCCCAATCACTTGATGGTTCACAGCCCGCGATGTGCAATCCACGGCGATTCACACCCATATCCACGACGGATTCATTGACGAGTCGACGAGGCGGATCCTGACGATGGAACGGCGGCGCTGGGCGATCTGCCTTATAGTTGGCAGCCGCTCTCTCGATGCGTTTGAGAACGAGAGCTTTGAAATCTTGAAGCTCACGCGGAGACAGAGGTTCCAGAGGTTATCTGGACCAGCTTGGGTAAACCAGAGAAACAGCTCTGTATGCATACCGCCTTGGATGTTGTTTCCAGTCCAATGACGAGTGTCATAGACCCAACCAATAGGACCGTTTGGATCCAAGTCACGTCGACTACGAACTTTTCGTTCGTCGGGCAAATCAGGCATGGAAAATCCAATTCCCCAAAACGGGTCACTGGAAGCCTTGCCGTAAAGGCATCCCAATGATTCGACCAGTTCCCGTTGCATCTCGGCTGAGTGATAGAAGGTATGGAAAATGATGGACCGTTGGGTCAGTTGGTCATACCCCATATGGAATACCTGAACGCGTTCTTCAGGACATTCTCGCATATGGCGATCGGCCTCGTTGACATCGTAGCCAGAAGAACGATTCATGCGGAGAATGGCGTTTTCCATAGTTGGACGACGACAGAAATGGGCCTTTCGAGCATGGTAAAGATGCTCCTTCGTCTCCATTCGCTTATTGCGCAGTTGGGGAACATCCAAGCCAATGCCGCCTCTGATCGGATACATGAATGGGAAAACGAAGTAGTGCCGGTAATACAGATAGATGAACTCCTCTGGAGCCAAATTTCTGATTCCAGGGACTTGAGGTCGGCAGTACTTCTTCATGGCATCAATGATGGCAATGATTCTGACGCGGTGTCGTCTGGCTTCACCAGGAATCATGAAGAGAGCCCGTTTCTCAAATTGTTCCGTCAGATGGGGTAGTTCTTCAACTCAGGAACCATTGCCGCAAGGCGTTGATTTCAGCCCATCGCTGCGTTAGACCGGTACGATCATGGGAAAATCCCGGAAGGAACATACCTTGAGTAGTTCTCAATGGTCCAGCGGGACTCGTGGACAGAACGTCCATGCGTGTCCGATCCTCTACGGTGATGAAATTTGATCAGAGCCGTGACAGCCGGATTCTGGTTGCGCATCAGAGTGGAAAAGAAGCGGAGGACATTGGCCGGTAAGCGGACCTCGTGATGTACATTGTCATGCATCCAGTTCAGAACCACTGATCGAAGCAATTTGATGGTCGGATGGACCTCAACCGATTGGGTATGGCCATGGATATGGACGACGGTCCAATTCCCTTCGACATCCCGCATATAGATATGAGGTAATGCCGGCCACCGAGCGATTTGAATCTGATCGATTTCCTGTTGCGTAGGCTGTTCGATGTTAAAAAAAGCCTCGAAACGCGGTTGGTCAGGACCACGTTGGACCACATGACTGATGCCGATGTTCTGATAGTGGAAATAGTATTCCGCAAGGAGAACCCGGAAGGGAATGAAAGTTTCTTCAGTGAAGCGATCAGGAAATTCTGGTGGAATTTCCCGAATATAAACAGTTTTCCCATCTTCCTTGGTGCGGAAGCACGCTGGTTCCCGGTAACGGGACTTCACCGGAGGTTTGGCTGCCGTTCCGACTGATTGCGGTTGATATTGATAAGGTGTCGCCGGTGGGGGCACCTCGACAGATGGAGGAGCGTGACGGTGAAGCGCCGGAAATCGCTGTTCATAGTCCTCGCGCAGTTCATTTTTCGAATTTTCGCCATTTTTGACGGGCCACTGTGGTCGCTACCGGGATTTCCTACGTAATTTTTCATGAATGAAGCAATCTTGACAAAACATTGGGAAATGCAAGACTTGTTGGCAAACTATCTCTGCACAAAATCTTGGTGTTAGAGAGTGCCTAATTGGCTAGATACCATCGTGGCTTTGCTCATTCGCATATAATCTAAATTTTATTTTCGCTTTATATATTACATTTTGCCCTGCCATGAGAAAGAGCACAAAAAGCGCTTTAAAATGATGTGCATATCTCTTCTGTACGTGGTTTCTATGAAAAGTTACAAGCGGTTGAGTATATAGCTGAATTACGTTGACCGTTTGCACACTCAATGTAGACCAAGAACCATTTATCCTAAAATTCCATCTATTGGGTTTTAACAGTTGTCGTTGTGTTTATCTTTTGTGTATTATTTGACCGAAACCAATTTGCAGCTGCTTGAAAGCAAAATTCCCAAAACAAAAGCAAACAATGAAAACTTGATTTCTGATTTTCTGATTTCTGATTTTCTGATTTCTGATTGTCTGAGTTTCTGATTTTCTCGTCACTGCTTCAACCAAACTTGACCAAATTTTCCAGATATGTTTTATATCCGCATGCACTCAGGCCGTTTACTTTGTTTTTTGAAAAACGTAGTAGTATGCAAGATATAGAATTTACAATATTTCAGAATAGGCTAAAGAATCGAAAATGCACTTTTACGAAAAGTTAAAAATAACAGCCTGAGTGTATAAATTAATAAAGCTTCCATGCAAAATTTCAAACAAATTCATAAAGGAATGAAGGAGATATCTGAATTCAAAACGTTTAGTAGATTTCCTCTTGTGTAAACAGGAAGCCAGTCCCCACAACGTTGCAGGCAAGCGCATTTGATGCAAAACATGATAAAGAACACATGTGCCAAATTTCAAAGCCTTTTTATTGAGTATTTAGTTCACAGTATCTGTTCAAAGTCCACGCCGGTAGCATGGACTGCATATTTCTAATCTGTAAAACTGGAATACGCATTCTAAAATGTGTAACGTAAATACGCAAGCGATTAGAAAGTGTGTACTTGGAATACGCAGCATACTTTCTAGTTTTTCATTATATGCTATAATTGGCTCATATACGCGCACTGTGTATATATGGTATTGTATGCTGCCTATAAATGAGTTGTGAACATGTATATTAGTTGAGAAATAAAAAATATAACCACACGGTGCAGTGTAAATTAGAAAAGGAAGCTTTAGCCTAATTTTTAACAAAATACTTGTTTTGGTTTAAACCCTATATATATATATATATGAATGCATTTGAACACATTTCAAAATATTAACAAACCAAAAGATAGCGGCAGTGTGTTTTCTGCGGGAAACAACGTCACTCAAAAATATTCTATTTTTGATTTTGCAAATTTTAAAAATTAAATATCCTAACTTTTCACCAATCAATCCAAATGTTTTGGAATGCATTCATTCATAATTTGGGCGAATTTGTCAAACTTTAAGAAATGTAGGAATTGTGATAAGGATAAAAAGTTATAATTTACTTAAAAATTTGTGGGAGGGGGTGAGATAGATTGTTTACTTACTTTAGTTGTTTTGTTTGCTCAAGATATAGAAAAATTCTGTATTTGGCTATAAATTTGTTAATTATTGTTAAAATGATTCGGATGTATATAATTATTAACTACCGGCTAACTGTCCGGTATTAACCGATAGTTAAATGGCTAATCGATTGCAGGTAGAAGCTTAGGGTGCAACCAACGTCAAAATCAGAGCTCTAGACTACCTATATACCTTCCCTAATAAAAAGAATAAAAGAGGCATATTGATTTACTTAAGGACTAATGAATTTACTGGTAAACCATAAGGCATATAATAGAATAATGAAGATAATAATAATATAACAATACAGACTACGCCCGCAGGCTACCGCACATCACAAAAGATACTCAACAACTGATTACATCAGAATGATTACTGTCTAGACACTTGTGATGACTCATCACACGAAACTGATGGTTCACACACAACAGTAACGAAAAAGCTTCATCATTTGTTTAAATGAAATACACTTCGAATAGCGCGGTATTTAACATTATCCCCTGGCGAAAGATTTTAGCGCCTGATAAAATTTCCAAAGTAAAAGAGAAATGCTACCATAATTGCTGAGAGTTTTAAGATGGTAAAATTTAAGAGAAAAGTACTTTCAAGCATGGTAAGTAAGCAACCATAAGAAGTCCTGGCGCATTTACTACCCATGATAACAAAAAGAACTTCAAATAGTAAACCAAGTAGTTTACCAAAGAATAAAAGTTTTCAGAAAGATAAGAGAAAAGTGGTAGCTAATGGTAATTCAAAGATATATACTAAGAACCAAAAATAGGGGATTGTACTTCAATATTACAACAAAGTTGATAGCATTTTAAAGCGAAGTAGTATTTCAATTTAGAGAATTAGAAAAGAGAAAGAATCAAGAAAGAGTCGAGTAACGAACCCACAAATGAAAAAATAGTAGTACCCTTTAGCCACTATGAATAAAAGACCATACCAATCACACTAAATCCCACAATTACACACAAAACAAAACACACTTACAAATACGTTTATACTGGCCAGACAATGCAAAAATTAACTGACTTTACAAAGCTAAATACCACATCTTATAACTATACAGCAGTTCAAAAGAATAACGTATTACATTTACCTTTACAACAAGTCAAAATTCCACTAAATACAACAAAAATATCCTTTACAACAAATAGAAAAAATTAATATATAACACATACAACATAACTGTTAAATGGATTTTACACATGGCATTAAACTGCATATTTATAAAGTAACATATAGCTTAGAGCTAACAATTCTTCAGATTAATACAAAACATAAAGAATACAGAAAAAAGAATAAGAGACAATATTCAGGAATAACAGAAATATAGAGAAGGAACAGAAACTACCATGTACAGTGCCTTCCGTCCTAACTCAACTCTTGGGCCTAACTTAATCATCAGAAAGCAAAGAAGTAAATGGTAATTTAAAAAGAAACAATAGAAGAAACAAAGAAATAAATTTCACAAAAGTCCTAAACTAAACCAAACCTAACTCAAAAGTGAAAACAAATCAATTTTCTTTGCGCGAAAATAAAGAATTTTCAAAGTTCCTAACTAGCTAACAACACAACACAATTATAGCCGTTCACAACTATAGCCGTTCATCCCCCGGCGAAAAAGAATGAGTGCCTACGAATGGCAACAAAGACAAAATAAATAACCTGACGAAAACCAACTAATTAAAGACTAAGACAAATACAGAACAATCATAACACAAATTCACAACAAATAAAAATCCTAGCTAAGCAAAACAAACAAAAATGGAATGACAGAAAAGAGAAATAATTAATATAAGGCAAAAATTAAAGACACAGATTAAAGAAAAAAATTAAAGTACAGATAGACTAACAAAAAGACTAAGGTCAAAATCTAAGTTCGAAGTTCAAATTGTTCTTCTTTATATATAGCAGTAGAGATGTAGGGACTACATGTGTATGACAAGGGACTCATCGGTAGGATGCTGAGCAACAAAGCACCGTTGAAAGCACCGAGAGAGCTGGAAAGCTGAAAAAGAAAGGGGGTTAGACAAACATAAACACCCTAAAAATTTCCAAAATTAAGCTTCGTTAGAGATTAAACGAATAGCAAAAGTGAAAAGATAGAAAGATAGAAAAGAGAAAGATAGTAAAGAGTTTTCAAAGGATTTACAAAGATCATCTTTTCACAAAATGACTAAACTAACTGTAAAATACATAACTATCAATCGCATAATATAGCATAGAGAGTTACTAAGTTTAGCTTGCTTACTTACTTCAAAATATAGTACTACAAATACAAACAAGAAAACAAAATACCCTATCGACGTTTATGACAAGTGCTGGCATCGCATTGTTTTTGTGGTCTTTCGTTTATTATAATAGACCTCTTTTGCCTCTTTTAGATGCCTTACATAATTTTCTCTGCACTTGTTCAGACAGCATTCAGGATATGGGCTAATTAAATTATTTTATGGCCTAAAATTATTTTACACGCTTGGGGGAAGACCCAACGAGTAATTTAAGGCCAGATTTGACCAAATTTAAGCAAAAATTGAGCTTGGGGGGTCAATTGGGGGGGGGGGTCAAAAATTGACCAAAAATTGAAAAAATATTCAAAATTTACCCAAATGCAGCTTCTGTGAAGTTTCCAGCGCTGATTATTCCCCTGTTAAGGAATATTCAACCCCAGAATTGAAGGAAAAAACACACAGAAAAAATATTTGGAAAAATTTGAAAAATTATTTTCCCGTCTTGGGGGGTGGGGGGAGGGGGGAAATAAGCTAAATCTACCTAAAATTTGCTGGAAAATCGGTTACTGGGCTGCCCCAATAACTCCAGTCACTTTGCAATCGCTTCCCCGATCCCAAATTACTTAGGTGTGGGTGGGGGAGTTGGGGGGGATTCCCCCGACCATGCTTCGTCAGCTCCAAAATTATACTGATTTCAAAGTTGCACCCCACACAATAGGAGAATTTGAAAGTCTTCAAAACGAATTAAAAACTATCATAAAAGATTCTCCTAATTAAGACGAATCGAATGATATAAAAATCTTGAAATAATTCGCAAAATTAAGCGAGAAAATCAAAAATGAAAAATCAAAATTCTCACGAAACTTTGATTGACAAATGTAATGAAGTTGCTAGGATCCGGAGTCAAAAATCGCTCTGCTCTCCGGTCTAGTGTCAGAAGTCGTTCTGCACTTGATTACACGGAAGGTCAGCACGTCCACTTACAGAAGTAGACTTAGGCACCGGATCTCCGAAAGGTGGTGTTCCAAAATCAGAGATTCCCTGCAGCCAACCTTGGTATGGGTCTTCTTTGTGAGTTCGTTTAGTGCACTGGATTCCAGCTGATCAGCAAGAGGGGTCAGCACTTGCTTCGACTTGATCGCTGGATTGATGATGAGTCTTCTGATTCCTGACCAGAACTTACCTTGAGCAGTCCTGATCCGATCCTTTCGGCTAACGCGCCTGACTTTCAGAGACAATCGCGCCTCTCTGTTAGACTCTGAGACTCTAGGTCTGACACACCAATTATTTATTAAACTCAGTACAAGTATGATGGGTACACTCTTTAGCAAGATGACAATAATTTACAATACAACACGCGTTACTATCAGGGGTCGTTACAAACTGTGCAAAAACAGACACAATTACAGATCAGTACAGTATTCAATTTACTGTACCAGAGTTGTCAGTTACCGTCGTTAGCTTATTATTAATATTATCCTAATTTAGGATAATATTACCCAAGTTATATGTTTAGTTAGGGACAAGGTTCAGTGGTACCTCTTCTTCTTCCTTTTATCACACTCTGTCTCTATTATCCTAACTATTACACTGTCTCCAACTCTCTACTAAGTAAGTACCTATGTGCTTTCTCGTGCGCCTATATGCTTGGGCTGTGCGACTCTTTATCCGTCCTTACAAACGGATTATCAAACTACAAACCAGCAAACTACAAACAAACAATTATTAACTGAAATAAACCTGGGGTCGGTCTATGGGTGAGTCCCCGAATGTTGGACACTGCTTTCCCGAAGGTCCGCTCCAACACTTAGACAGGGTTACTGTACGGAAATGCCTTTTTGAGGAAATAGAGAAAATGGGGAGTTTTCCTGGTTCTGCCTTACTTATTTCTGGTTAACGAAAATTAAACAACTACAAAGTTCAACAAGTCTACGGCCTCTTCTTCTTCACTGATGGGGATGTGGCGCTTAGGCCAGAGACACCGGAGAAACGCCTCCCGACATAAAATTGATGACGAAAACGGTTGAGTTCATGATGTGATAGAAACAAAGAAATAGTGTTTTAGTCCTTTTTCCAAGAGATAGGCTTTTAGCTTTGCGGTTTCCGGTTTAACCTCCCACTTTGATCAGGCGGTGCTACGCTCGCTGTCTCTGTCTTAATCCACTACTCGGCAATACAGGAAGTCTATGTACCTTCCAAAATTGACTGATCCTGATTATCTGACTGACTGACTGATACTACTGATCCGAACTTCTGCGGTCAACTACTGAGCAACTGACTATGACTATCTGAGAGACACACGACTGATTAGATCCACGGGCAGTTCAGATTCGGATAGAGCAGCGTAGCTTCGTCTCCGCACCTGAATCAAATGGGTTAAAACCCATTAGTACAAGATTATGGTGCGGGAATCGAACCCAGCAACCATTACTCGTTCCTTTGCTTTCCAGGCCCAAAATGTGCATTTTGGGCCCCATTTGAACTTGCAAATTGAAGAATTGACTGAAAACCGTTGGTTATTGCCTTGTTGACAATATTAACCGTTCCTGGTGACTTCCTGTCACCAATTGGGCCTTACTGGCCTCTGTTAGCTTGTACTTTCAGAATCTAGTTAAACTTGCCGTAATTTCTTGCTTGAACGAACTGATTCGTAAGGTTTCCACCTTGGGCCCGGCTGGGACTGACTGAACTTGTAGCTAGACGAAACATTCTTAAAAATGTACGAAAAATGCGCTGCTTGCGACCTACATTCAGACTTCGTTTGCTTTTGTCCTTTCCTTGCACAGACCGGCCTTCTAGGGCCATTTTGATGTGAAATGCATTGATTTTGACCAAATTTTGCACAATCTTCAGAGCAAACAATAATACTGGCCAATATTAACATTTTCGGCCTGTGTTTGGCCTGATTTTGTTGATTTGTCACGGGAAATGGGTTCCTTTCTCCATGGCCAACTAGTTAGCCCAAATATATGCGAAATTTGACATTTTCAGTAAATTTCTGATATTGGAAGATGGTCAATTGTTAAATACTTGTAGTAATTGGGTTACTTGATGCTTGTCTACTTACTTACGTAAATAGCTACAGCCTACGTAATAATATAGCTAAAACTTAATGCTAACTGGTTGTTTGAGTTAAAATCCCTATTAAGCAATTATTTTCCTATTCGGAATGAACTAACTAACTTATATTAAAACTAACTGGCTAATTTTGAGTGAGTTTTCGCATATAATTAATTTTAGTTAGTTTATGCCAAAAATGCAAAAACTCACTCACTCACTGTCTCAGCAGCCATTCTACGCAGTCCCTACTTACCGACCTACCGACCTACCGAACTTCTTCTACTTCTAAATCTACCTCCCACCTATCCTAGTGCCCTAACAGGGGACGTACCGAACCGCTATTCGATCCGGCGCTGGCGACCCCAGCAGCCAGCCGAGTGGAAGTCGCACGTACAACCACCCTTTCGCACGAGCACATGTCAGTACTTGTGCAAAACTGGCATATAAGTTAACAAAACTTTGATGAACACGAATTTGGACAAAAGCTACATATTCTTGTAGGGCTTGAAAAACTGAACATATTTTACGCTTACAGTACCAAAAAATATTCAGTAATTAGTGAGAAAAACATAATTAAAGTAATTGGGTTACTTGATGCTTGTCTACTTACTTACGTAAATAGCTACAGCCTACGTAATAATATAGCTAAAACTTAATGCTAACTGGTTGTTTGAGTTAAAATCCCTATTAAGCAATTATTTTCCTATTCGGAATGAACTAACTAACTTATATTAAAACTAACTGGCTAATTTTGAGTGAGTTTTCGCATATAATTAATTTTAGTTAGTTTATGCCAAAAATGCAAAAACTCACTCACTCACTGTCTCAGCAGCCATTCTACGCAGACCCTACTTACTGACCTACCGAACTACGTCTACTTCTAAATCTACCTGCCCCTTATCCTAGTGCCCTAACACGGGACGTGCCGAACCGCTATTCGATCCGGTGCTGGCAACCCCAGCAGCCAGCCGAGTGGAAGTCGCGCGTACTACCACCCTTTCACACGAGCACATAATTGCATTCGTGCAAAACTGGCATATAAATTAACAAAATTTCGATGACCACGAATTTAAGTAAAAGTTATATATTCTTGTAGAGCTTGAAAAACTGAGCATTTTTGTGCTTACAGCACCAAAAACTGTTAAGTAATTAGTGAGAAAAACATAATTAAAGTTTGTTTCCACATATGCATAATTAGCACATATAATGTATTAATTGAACTGCACACGTGCTGAGTTGCTAAATTGCTTCCTTACATAGGCTAGCTTGAACTTATTCTAATTGTAACCCGTGTAGCTCAATGGATGAGCACTGGACCTACTAATCCAGCGAATCTGAGTTCGAATCTCAGCACGGGTCTACTTCTTTTCTTTTAGTTCAGTTCGTCTTTTGGCCTCTGACATGGGAAGTTGAGCGATTACGGTAACGACCGTGAGCCCATAATAATTTTTGGCCAAGACCATTAATATCCCTACCCTAACTAGACCTAGGTATTCCCCAGTTATTAAGAATTCCAGCTAACTAATACAACAAGACTGCAAACATTTTCTTACCTAGAACTAATTAAACTACCAGTCCGCTAATCGGATGTCTACCACATTTTGCTAAACTGTGATTAATTTCGCAATAATTTAAACTATTCTGTTATGGCTCTGGTTCGACTATTTCTGGATTCCATGAATGCGGCTCATCCGTCCCCTAATCGCAGGGCAACCTACACGGATGACCGGAAATCCGACAGATTTGGCAGACCTATTTCGGGGTCCCCGTGACCCTAGGCCGCAAGACCTGCTTTGAATCGCCGAATATACCACCATTTCTTTATATAGATTCCTACAATTTTCACTCCGAAATTAGCATTTTCACAGTAATTACACATCCAACCGACAACCATTCCTGACTTTAATTTATCTATGTTTTGGGTCCAAATTGCTACTCAATTTGGTCCCACTTTTCCTGCCTATTATCTGAATATTTTATTCATTCACTCTGGCAGTCCCAATACCCTTATCAACAAGGGGGTTTACATGGTATGCCCTCATTCACACTCACAATCACACACTTTTGGACTCACAATTCACACTCTACAAAGGGGGCTAACCTTGGAACCTCCCACTCCAGGAGGGGTTTACCCAAGGAGCCACTTACGTAAATTTGGGGGGTCTCATTCACACTACAAATTACTACAATACTGACACATACGATTATACAGACATAATAAGGCCTAACTACTCTTTAACATCACCTACCTACCTATAGTATGCATATTTGTTGCCCTAATTCTGAAGTAAATTTGAGTTGCGTCTCCCAGTATTTTACTGTAAACTTTGGCACTTTAATAAATTTGATAAAAGAAAATTTTTGTTGGATTTTTGAAACTTTGGTAGTTTGAGGAAAGCTGAACGAGTAATAATTGCTTAGGCAATTATTACTAAAAAGGCAAATTACAAACACTACAGGAAATCCGCTAAGGACAGCTTCTGATTAATTAAATTAACAGCGGGGAGGTCGGCCATTCCCCTTAAAACGACTGATAATTAATAGTTAAAAACGATTCAGAGTTTTAGTTCCTAACATTTTTGATGCCGACCTACACAAGGTTACAGTTCACAATCACAATACACAATTACAGACAATACAATTCTGGCTTCGGTAGCGCCTACTTTTGCGATTACGGTCGGCAATTCCTAATTGCCGGCTGTGGGGAGAAATAATCCTTAAATTAGCTCAGTTCTGAATATGAGGTCGTAACCAAGGGACCTCCTATCTCAACTCAGGGGTGGGTCCCCACTCAAAATCCCATGCTTCATTACAACCCCAAAAACAGCAATTACACACAAAATATCTGGGCGTAAGCCCCTGTAAAAATTGAGGCCATTCAGGCCGTGGCTTGGTATCACAAAAACAGTACACATTAAGGCCCGAAGGCCACAGAAAGTGAATTTTGAATGAAGGCTCGAAAGCCACAAAAGGTAAGTTTTTTGGCCAAAAAGGCCTTTGAAAATCCCTAAATGCGTTCCTAGGGTGTAGTTTCTGGCCGAGCATAGTACGCTCATTTGGCCCTTGTCGGGTTTCCTTTGATTTTAGGTGGAGTTACAGAATTTTCTGGAAGCTCCCTATCTTAAAGCGTGTGCCCAACTCGGGCTGGCCACGCGGCTGGTCCGTTGGAGGGGAGATTACTAGGATACCTAGAAAAAGGAGTTATGACCCTCCAACTGACCCTAATTTTGATTTATTTCCCAAGCTGAATTTTGGGAAACTTTGCAGACTTTTTGGTTACCACGTAAAGGTAACCAAAGGGGAAATTTCCTGAATAAAAATTAATTTTCACAAATTAAAAACATGAAACAGTACAAAATGACGGCCACTCGGGGCCCATTATGGAAATCCAAATATTAACTGCTAGTTTAGTGAACTTATTTAATAATTGTTGCGTAAAAAATATGCATACTAACAACTACGTAATTTTCCAAGAACTAACAACTAAATATTATTACTCTACGTACTTAACTACCTAGGATACCTACTTTTTATTTCATTCTAATTATTTGGGAGGGAGTTAAGCCCCCTCCGAACGTATTTTCACACCGAAGGTGTGTGTTAAGTCCTTCTCTGCGAGGCAAGTCTCTGCTGGGAGAGAGCCAGCAGAGGCTCAAAGGAATGAATGAAGACATGAATGGGCGTAACCACACACAACTGTTACGCATTGTTGTAAGGTCACTTAAGGGGGGGGCGACTAAAATGGGGGTGCCCCGAATTTGTCCGATTGGCCTTCTTTTTGGCGAAGTTAAAGAGCATGGGTGTGGTCAAAAAATACTTGGTCGTTGGTTCTCCGCTGCCTTCCAGCCATGTGCAACCGTCGCGTTTATGTGCCCGACCCCCCCCCCCTTTTTCACAACTACCAACATAATTGATTAAAAATCTCTGCTGGTTGCAAGACCTAAGCTTCAAGCTTATCATTGGCCAATGTGATTTGGCACATGTGTCCCTATCCGCGGAAAAATACTAGATGTCTGTATCTTATCTGCATCTAAGGGAATAACTGTTCAAAGTTGAAGTTTCGGCAAAATTTTGAAAATTTTTGGCTAACGAAAGGGATATTTTATTGCTGGTACGAGCTATAAGGCTGTAATTTGGCATAAAAGGAGACCATATGGGAGTACTCATTTGTGCCAAATGGCAAGAAATTCTGTCGCGTGAAAAAATTTTTATGTCAACTTCAATTTTTAAAAACTTGCCAAAATCGCCATTTTCAGTCTGTCGGATCCTGTGTAAAGGCTTTCTGCAGCCATAGAAGTCGCAAACCTTCACTAATCGAGCTGAAATCGTTTGTGGGTATGTTTTCGACCACGCTGAGTTCAAATATCTCAAAAAAATTTAATTTCAAAAAATTTGATTTTTTCGATTTCTGGGGTATTATTGCCCAAAAAAGGCGATTTTGGCAATTTTTGAAGATTAAAGTTGACATAAAAATATTTTTACGCGGCAGAATTTCTTGCCATTTGGCACAAATGAGTACTCCCATAGGGTCTCCTTTTATGCCTTATAGCTCGCACCAGTAATAAAATATTCCTTTCGTTAGCCAAAAAGTTTCAAATTTTTGCCGAAACTTCAACTTTGAACAGTAATTCCTTTAGATGCAGATAAGATACAGACATCTAGTATTTTTCCGCAGATAGGGGCACATGTGCCAAATCATATTGGCCAATGACAAGCTTGAAGCTAGGGTCTTGCATCCAACAGAGATTTTTAATTAATTATGTTGGTTGTTGTGAAAAAGGGGTGGTCGGGCACATAAACGCGACGGCTGCACATGGCTGGAAGGCAGCTAAGAACCAACGACCAAGTATTTTTTGACCACACCCATCCTCTTTAACTTCGCCAAAAAGTAGGCCAATCGGACAAAGTCGGGGCAAAAGTTTAGTCGCCCCCACCCTTAAGGCCAATATTACAAAATTAAAATGTAACTAATCAAAACTTCTTTTACGTATAACTTTCGCAATATTGGGAGTTAGGTGACCGGGTTTGGAGTTTTGGAATCAGCAGAGAATTGCCTTTCAGATAAGCTCAACTTGTATTTTGACCAAAAATTTGACAAATTCACTAATTATCACCAAACTAATGTAAATTATGCCTAATTAGTACCTATGAACACCAATTAACATGATTCCATGCTATTAAAGGACAATTTATGACCTTATTTTGACCCATCTTCCAATATTCGCACTTATTAACTGCGTAAAACGTTTTAAACTCGAAGTTTCTTATTGAATCGTTGGTTATTCAACAACTTCTTCCTTTGGATTCGTTTCCTTTGATAATTTTCAGCTATTTTAATCAGTTTTAATTGACTTCTTGACAATGTGAGGCCTTATTCGTGGCCTGGGAAGAGTAACGACTCCTCCATTATACAGAAAAACCATGTTAGGGCCTATTACTGACCCGGGAAGGGTAACGACCCCTCCATTACTGACTGATAGCCTACCGAAACTTCCTTAGACTACATTCCACTGAGGTTCTATTCCATTTTCGTGTGATTTGCGTGAGAATAATGCTACTTCTAGTCTTATTCCTCCTAATTACACTAGAACCTATGTCCCTCTTGATGAATTTCTGGGGGTTTCACACTGACTGGCAACTCTGGTAATTACATGATAATTACTTCATACAGTGCTTGGACGTTTCATAGTTTACATCAAGGTTTCACAGGCACGCCACTCATAACCAGTGCATTAGAAAATTAAATCAATTCCATTAGGAACCACAATCTACGACAAACTGAGCTTTTCATGGTCATTTTCAGGTTTTATTTTGCCTTTTCCATTACAACCTCCACAAGTAAAAGGGCTAGGCTTTTGACTAGGGGGAAGAATACAAAACGTCGAGAAATTCCCCACAACCATAACTTGTATCAAAATACTGCCATTACTTCACCAGTTCATTTACCAATCAATCGCATGAATATCAATGCATCAATTCCTGAAAGACGGATAAAGGCTTGCGTTTCGCGTACTGTGCGGTGAGTTCGTAATCACTCTTAATACTCAACAATGAGCTATTATATTACTATCTAAAACTACTTAAGCTACTTTCTATTCCATGTTCACTAGCGCTTACGGCCATCTTGGCCCCTACAGAACACTACTGTTAACTGCTGTCTATTATTCTCATACTAATTATAATCAATCGCTCATCCTGGGCGGGGTCCCTGCGGGATTACCCTGTGTTACCCAGACACCATTACACTTCTTCTTACTCATCCTGGGCGGGGTCCCTGCGTGTCACCCAACCGATTACCCTGTGTTACCCAGACACTACACGGACCATTACACTTCTTCCACTGGGTGGGGTCCCTGCGGGATTACCCTGTTTTACCCAGAACCTACTAAAGCTCTTCGGCTACTATCTCTGCAGCTCTTCTACTGAGCTCTTCTGCTAATATTACTACAACTCTTCTACTGGGCGGGGTCCCTGCGAGATTACCCTGTTTTACCCAGAACTTACTAAATCTCTTCTGCTAATATTGCTACAACTCTTCTACTGGGCGGGGTCCCTGCGGGATTGTTTTACCCAGAACTTCTAAAGATCTCTAACTTCTATCTAACTTCTCCTTGATTCGCATAAACTAATTACTAAATCTTCCTCAATCTAGATTCTACAAACTAAATGACTCGAGGCCAATCGCGGCCCTGTTTACTAACGTTCTGCCAATCGCGGTGTGAACGTGGGCGTTCTGCCAATCGCGGTGTGAACGCCTTGACCTATTTCTGAGTACCTTGTCCCTTATCAAAAACGTCGAAAAATACCAGTTACTGTTTAATTGTTCCGTTCCATATTATTCTTCAGACAACATGACCTTCATAATTCGCACGACAGAAATACTGATACCACCGAATATTACTGATTCCGTTACCACTCTATTTCTACCTCGTTCAAATCATCAATTCCTGTTTTACAACTCCTTCCTCAATAACTAATAGGGTTACAAACATAACAGGTAACAAAAACATCAAGTATAATAAAGATTGCATCAGATCGACTCAGAGGGCGTGAGCTTATCTTTTCCGTCTCCAATTACTAATTCCAATCTCTTAACTTTTCGTGGAGTAGAAGTACTACGTCTAGGAATTCGTCACAAGCAGTACAATAAACAAAAACAAAAACCACGTAATAAAACAAACAGAGCGAAGACAACGTAATAAAACACACAACCGAAATTTACAAATTACTAAGCCTATACACAGTGGAAAAATCTTACGTACTAGCCGCTTAGCAATGACACAATACAAGTACAAGTAACATACAACAATAACTATAGCGAACAATTAATAAGGCAATATCAATCTGACTAAGTATTAGGCTCGTTTTGAGTTACGTTCCTCGGTTCTCTACCTTCCTTGCTATAACTACTATATCTGAACAAAACTGGCTGGTTTCTCTTCCTATTAGTCCCAGGTCAAATCGCTGACCTTTTCCCAAACCACGACCAAACAATCAATTAACAAAACAAGTCATTCTATAGAACAGTGCACATTAATCATTCTTTACAACCACAATGACTGCAATTTACTAAGCCTAGCTAATCAATCTTTACAACCAAGTATTTTTGTGCCTTTTTGCTAGTAATCCTTAAACCATGAGCAAAAGTTACTGTACAGTCCTCCGAGTAAAACAGCATCTTTTTGGCCTTCTTTTGTAGACATCGCAATACACAACTATACATTATCAGAACTATACAGCACATCATAGACATCGAAGTACACAGAATCAAACAAATATTTTTTGCTATTTTTGTATATGCCATTTCTTTGATTTTTTGACAATATGACTTTTTGTAGTTTTCCAATAAGCTAGCGCTATACAAAATGTACATACTAATTGCACCGATGGGGAGGGGGACCTTCGAGAATGTCAGGGTGATCGTGGGGCTCGGGAAGATCCAACAGACGGCAAAGGTAGTTTTCCATCCTCTCCTCTGGGGTCAGAGGACGGCATTCCGGGCAGGTGCAGAGATTCTCTGCCTGCTGCTGTTTGACAGAGGCAACGGCCTTCTGTCGGCAAAGGATGCGCAATTCTCCAATCTGTCGCCAATACTCGACGACGGGGATGATTTCCTGGTCGAGATAGCTTTGGAGCGCTTTTAGCTCCCTTTCAACATAGGCAGGGACGTGGTCCTTCCACTCCCTGGGAAGTAGGGGGACTTCCAGCAGGTCCACAGGAGGGAACGGATCTAGATCCGGTTCACTCTCCTCCGATGCGGACTGGACAGATCCTTCGACACAGATTTCCGCGCCGACCGCCGACAGGCGGTTGGCAGGCAGGCGGTCCTCTTCGACATGGGTAACGATCACATTCGCGTATTCTTTCAACCAGTCGGGCGCGTTGGCGTGCACCACGGAATCAATGTTGGAGGGCACCCGGGGGTTATAGACCCGGGTACGAATTTCGCAGAACCTTAAGGTGGTAGGGGTCGGTTCCGTTTCTTCATCTTCATCTTCCTCTCCTTCCCCATCACTCCGATCCTCCCCGGCAGAAAAGGGTGTGTTTTCCGACTGGGGGGTGGAAGATGCTGGCGAGGTGGGCGTTTCGCTGCGAGGATTTCCTGGGTTGCGGAGGGTCGGGTAGGGGGCCTCTGGCCCGAATGGCGGCTCCGGAAACAAGGGGACCTCAACCCGGAAGTTGGGGTCATTAATAATCTGGATGATATCCTGTCGCATCTGCTCCAGTGCGACGATGAAGAGGGCTTTGTCAGCCTTCGTGAAGCCAGTGAGATTGAGTCGCTTTAGGAAGTAGCGAAATGCAGACTGGACTTGATCGTGGGGTGTCATCCCCGGGGTGGCCTTGATGCAATTATCATACTGGATGGCGGTAAGCCGGAGGCGTAAACCAGCCTCATCGGATTTAGCCTGGAACCCCGGATGCATCAGTGAGGCAGGGTAGAGTTCACCCGATGACATCATATCCAGGAGGCGGTCGGGATTATAAAATGCTGGGGTGTGGTGAGGGTGTTCGTTAAGGTCCGTGACGGTAGTATACTTTCCCACGGCATGGGGAACAGTAACTGGGCATCTGGTAGATGCCTTTGGCAGACCTGGAGCCGCGAAGGGGACTCCACTCTGTGGACACACGTCCACCTCAGAAACCTGGGGGGCCATCGTACACGGCCGGAATCCCACAAAGGGGACGTTGGGGACTGGAGCACGGGAGCGGACTGGCCGCCCGGCCAGGGTAGGGATAGGGACTCTAAGTCCCGGCAGGGTCATCGGATTCCTGAAGGCAGGATTGCCAGCTACCTCCATCAAGGGTGAGTAGCTCCTGGGAGCTAAGTCCATATTCTGTTGGTCTGACATCCTTTGGGTCCTGAAATGGTGACATGACATTTGTTATCCAAGTCATAGTACATCGGTTGATTCTGCCATCAATTTGCGTTAGCGTCATTAGAGTACCGACTTAAGGACTGCTAATTGTGTGCTATAGAGTACCGACTCAGTAGCTATTCTCCTTTTCTGAAGCGTTGCGGCTTCGTATAGACAGAGTACCGACTCCGTAATATTCTCATTTGATCCATACTTCCATGGCAGTAAGGGAAGGTGCAATTAGTAACCAATATCGGTAATTTGTATACACTAAAATATTCATAACTCATATTTTTGGGCGGAAAATCGCTTCCTTTTTGGTGGAAAATGGCTTCCATTTCATCAGAAAAACAACTCCCAGAAACCTGTTTCGGGCTTTCACTGCAAACATGCAATTTACAGGTACACATATATATAAGCAAAATAACATTGTCAGTACAAACATATTTATATACAGTTACAATCGGGGCGGAGAGTAGCTTGACCTGGGCCGCTTCTCTGGTGGCGGTCCCACTGACAGGTGCTTCATCCCAGGCGTGGGCAGAGACGCCCTGGGACAGTGGCAACAGTGACAATGGTTGCCTTCCTTCGGCTGAGGCGCAGGGCCAGTGCGCTGATCCGGCCCTCGTGCAGAGCTGGCAGGGTTAGGCTGCCAGGCAGGTCGGCCGACGGGGCTGTTGCGTCGGGCAGGTTGGCGCGACGGATAGTCGTAGGGCTTTCGTCGCCCTTCTGGTTGGTCATTCCTCCCAGGGCGGCGATTTTGCCGGGAGGGGCGGCGATTCTTCTGACGCCGACTAGGGCCAGAAGATTCGGATGCGCCGGACGGTCCGGCAACAGGCAGTGACGGACGCCGGGGCCGGAAAATCGGGGAATCGGCATGAGGCCGTTTCTGCTGAGCCTCGTGGTAATTGTGGCGCCGCAGGTCTTGCGCCTTCAACGCAGCGGCCACCCGCTGGTAGTTGTCGTAGTTCAGCACGTACGTCTGGCCGTTGGGGACGGCGATGGGATCCTTGGGCCGGAAGTGGGTCCCATCTGGTCTGAAGGTGTAGCACCCCCAGATCAGAGAAACCCACGCCGGATCCTTCTTTATCTCAGCCGTCGGAGTCGTGCACGTACACGATGGTGGGAAACGCCCGCACCATCGGGAACGGCTCCTGATATTTCGGGTTCTGGCCGAACGACTCCTTCAGCTTCTCAGCCTCGCGCTGATAGACGACGCCGGGCTTCTCTTCGGGCGGCACCCGGATTTCTGGGATGACTAGAATTTTCGTCAGCAACGGCAATGTGATGGCCACGGCCACCCGCATACACCGGACGGGTGTGGCCATGTGGATGGGCAGCAGAATAGGGTCCGTGCAGCCCGCAATTTCCTTGATGGTATCGACCACCTGATTGTTCTGCAGAATGGTCCCGCCAATGATAACCACGCGAGGGGACGTGGTGTACATCCCCTCCGGGTTCTGGAAGTAGGCCCGGAAGAATTCGAGCGACTGGCCCAGGACGTTGGTGGCCAGGGATGTTTCAGAATTGATGGTACCCATCGCTTGGTAGCTTCCACCGACGTTTTGAACTCCCGGCATCGGAGGTCCAGGTGTTCGGCATTGATGCCCCAGAAGGCATCCTCGGTGGCCTCCATAAGCCGACGGTTACCCGTGTCCATCAGCTCCTTCTGGAAATATGGGATGGAGTACTTCGAGAAGAGCACTCCACCCATGACCAGCGTCTTCAAGACCTGGTGCGAATGTGGGTGGGTCAAGAGGCGCTCCAGCTTGATGATCCTCTTCCCGCCTTCTTGACGTCCTTGGCCTTCCCTCCCTGTAGAGATCCTTGGCCCCCTTGTACGCGCCTGACAAATTGGCCAGCGTGGCACAATAGTGGTGCTCCGCGGTCAGGCCATCCTTTTTTAGGTGTCGGATCATGATGGGCCGGTTGTTGACATCTTTGGCCGGATGGGCCGCGAAATTGGAAAGCGAAGTGTACTCGGTTGAGTCACTTCGGAAATAAAGGAAGTCCTCGGAGGCGGCCGGGACATAGGGCAGTTGAAACAGAGACAGCTTTCGGAGCTGCTCAATCGCGCTCTGCTGGATCTGGATCTGGTTCATCTAAAATAATTGAATGAATGAACAACCACGAAACCTGCGAAAAAAGGGGCGTTTCTAGCCTCTTTTCTACGGTGCGTTATGGTAGCGATTAGTTAAAATCTGCGCTCAGCGTGGTATCGACCAACGACAATTTCTGTCCCAATCTGGGAAACTGGTGTTTTCTGGTACCGACCAAAATGCGTGACGTTCGCTAGCGGGCGAACGTGACCTGGTATCGACCAGGGGAATACTCCGCCAATAATCTAGGGATTCCGTTAACAATACAAGATACAGCACAGACAATATTATACAACATTTATAAACACATTAAAGCTATCCTCACCTGATCTACAATACATTCTTAAAACAAACAGTTCATTTATAAATGACATATTACAGTTATCACGTTTATATCTTACATGTGGTCGTGGTGGGCGGAACGGAGGGAGTGTTTTTCCCTTGGCAACTCTGGTTTACAATAATTAACATACACTTACTAGACAACTAACTACCGTAGCTAAATATAACCTGCATAATCCCCTTATACACCCGTAGCGGGTTTTCCTTTACTATTTACATCCGATTCCAACTAGTTCCAATAGTATCTTAGTAACTCCGAAATCCTTTATTTTCCAGTTAACATACTGCTATCTACCTTTTTTGACACAAAAACGATTCTTTTTTATAATATATTTTTTGATATTTTATACCTTTTTTGTGACTTTCCTTGTTATCGAATTGGGAACGAAGAGTTGAGGATACCTTTATTAACGAAACGCTTAATTAATATTTGATATATAGATATAGATATATATATATATATATAGTAATTTAGAGATGCTCGTTTTTGATTGCACACCGTATTGCTTTTAAGACCGAAATCCGTAGAAACAAACTCTCGTGTTATGAATACCTAATGATACTTCCTTTTCCTCCTCAACTTTTCGTCCCCGGGGCGAGAACTTGCATTGAGTTCTCCCCCTCATTCCCAGCTATATGTATCTGACATCAATTACTGCTGATGCCTTCGGAGAGAAGGCTCTCCCGGCTCCTGAGGCCGGCGGGCTCCTGACTGGTAACGGGTCCGCTCGCGAACTGGCGGCGCTGTACGTGTCGCATCCGAGCGTGCACGTAGGGTCAGATGATCCAGAGGTAAGAGAAGGTCTTCTTGGTCGGGATATCCTCCTCCGAATCCAAGAGGGGTAATCGTTTCCCGTGCAGTTTCCCAACGGTTGGGGTTTTCTCGGAACCTGGGGGGAATGGTCCTTGGAACACGGGGTCTGACCGCTGGGGGCGGTGCAG
>JASAND010024104.1:0-15740 GCA_030248195.1 Trissonchulus latispiculum
GTATCATTTCGAGGTACTGGAAGAGTTATATTTAAAGTGAATATGCTAATACTGGTGACTGTGATAGTCACGATCAATGTAATAAGTAGAAGTCGTTTTAGTTCCATTCTTGACATACCTACATACTGAATACCTCCCATCCTTTTATTATTATCATGGAGCATGTACTACACTTTGTCCAAAGCTGTAGGATTCCGTCCAATCCGGAACTAGTGCAAATGGCAAGACAAGCCCGGCCATGTCTTGACTCGCTGATGAAAATTGCAGGTTTCCTATTTAGTGACAGAATAAACGTAATAGCACGAGTATTCGTATTTACTGCCTTCGCAAAAGCTCTCACAGTAGAGCACAAACTGAACCATCACGTAACTGATCTATGGTGTGCAATAGCAACCTACAATCACTGCGGTTGGAGATGGTTGCGCAATCATGATTGCGTAATCACGACTATGATTACGCTGTAAATACATACTAAATTAATAAAAGGAACCGCTAAACAACATCTAAGCATCAAAACAGCTCAACCAACCTGCAACAAACATGATTGAACCATACGAACATAACGAGCCAAACTTTGGCTTGAAATGGATACAAATTGACGACCGTGTGCCCATGGACAGTGAGACTTGGATCACTCGGATTAGCAATCTCTTGAGAGGCAAACGTAAAGTCTCTATAATTGTCAAAAATGGTACTGGAACTTTGGTACCCATTGCACTTACGGATGTGGAACGCTTCCCGAAACAGACTGTGGCCCACATTCTTCATAAGAAGACTGCAATTGAGCTCTATCTATTTTACGTGCCTACGTCAGGAGATGCAGCGGATGGAATCGAATCGGACTAAGATCTGATTGATGGAATGACAAACCTCGCTGGCTATTCACCTTGACTGAATGGAATCAACTAACCTCTTCGGAGGTTCCGCCTGAGGCCATTAAGGCGGATGGCTTTATTTCAGATAAAACATAGCATACATAGCATACACACAATAGTACAACAATTGTCAGTGTCCGGGTTTCATGGTGTTGATGTTGGTTCGCTGTCTTTTGTTGCTTCGCTGTTTTCGGTTGATGTTTGATCCGTTGTTGGTTTTGTCTTTAGCTGGTTCGGGTCCCAACTTGCGTTTCTTCTTGTGCTGTTGACTGCTTGTCGTTCCGTTGTTGTCGAGTGGTGTGTAGACTTCGTCTCACTTTGTTTTCCCCGAGATGAGTTTCCGCTTCCATGAATCCGTGCACTGTGGGCTCTTAGACTCGACTTTCTAGCAAAGGCAAAGCCACACTCTTCACATGCAAATGGTATTGATTTGCCATGACGTTCTATGAGATGACGACAGTAACAATCTGCTCGAGAAAAGGTTCGGTCACAGTCAAAGCAGTGTTTTTCCTCCGGTTCGTTCATTCTTCGTTTCGGTCTGCGCGGCTCACCACCATTAATGTGAATCCGCTTGTAGTGCCCAACTAGATGTTCTCTTCGAATAAAAGAACGCCCACAGTCTTGACAGGTAAACTTCATGCTGGGTCGCTGGCGTCGGTATGCAGCTTGAAGCAAAGCAGATCCTATCTGAAACAAGAAAACAGTAAAAAGCCCAAAAAAGCAGTAAAAGAAGAAAACACAGAGATCTGTTAATGTTCCTTCATCTCCAAAGTATATACTTACCTGAGCTCTCTTTCCGTTATCCATTGCAAGTCCTGAGACAGTATGTACGTATAAAGATTAAACGCAATTTAAATCTTAGCGACTCCTTTTTGGGCAGGTGCAAACACGGCAGGGGTTCCAAGCGTTAAATTTTAATATGGGCAGGTGCAAAGTCAGCAGGGTGCCAAGCAGTTTTGCGTCGTTCGTTATGTGTGTGTGTCGCTTTTTTCTGAAGCTTAGATGTGTTTCTGAGGTACATATATTTCTTATTTACTATACACTTGCTCTTATTTACTATACACTTGCTTCTTTTGTTTGTTTTAGGTATTATTGTGGATATTGTTAAAGACAATTTAGTCTTATTTTGCAACGATATGAAGGCAGAGCCTGTATTGGATTATCTACTGGAAGTGGGACTATTTTCCCCCAATGTGGATGCTGATCTCAGGCGTCGGACCCCTGACCACGACAAAAATTTGGAAATTATATCGGCTCTTAATCGACATGGACCCAATGCCGCAGTTTTATTTCGGGAAGCATTGCGGAAATCTGGACAGTACGACCTGATGATGATCTTGCCGGAGCCAGATCAACCATTGTAAAGTATCTGATGGCAGCTAATACTTTAAATTGGGACAGCAGTAATTACATAAGCTGGATGCAATTCACTTAACGTAAACAATTACACTTTATTTACATTAGGAAAACCCAACTATGTCGTAAACAAACCAATTCGCAAGTCACAAAAACCAAAGACTGAAGCTTGTCAACACAAACACGTTATTTTATAAGACAACAAACAATAGAACATTTTAGTCATTGATTGTTTACATGTCCTACACACGTAGTTGATCAAATCTTATAAAACATTAAGCTTGCGTTTTATACGCAACAACCATTGCAGAAGGGCGTTACTTAGAAGATTTACTCCCGTCTAAGGAAACTTGAACAGCAAGGCCAGAAAATATTCGAATCTATGGATGCAGCCCGATTTGACGTTGTATTTGTACTGGGACCCATGGACTGTGATGCCCGAACTGTAGAATTCACGAATGGTTGGGAAACCACCCTTGTAAACGATGGAAAGTACCCGAGTGGTTTATAGCACCGTGGACCCATTATAATTGTAGTCACTGAACTTACCGTAACTGTATTTATACCTTGTATATATGTAGTCACTTGTAAACCCTGCTGTATATTGCTTGAAATAAAATTTTTCCGCCAGTTCGCCTGGCTTAATACCTTAACCTTTTCGTTACAGCAATAATAGTTCCGGCCACGCACAGCACGGAACTTAGCTAGGATAGGAAACCTAAGGTGATGTTCAAATTCTACGACCCTGCAAACCCCCTAGATAAAGTTTTTCGGGTGAAAAATGACAACTTTTAAATTTAAGCTTGGGTCAGCTAAGGTTCCGGTCGAGGGTCACATAGAGCACGGGACTTACATGCTAGAGAAAAACTAAGTTCATTTTCGAAATCTACGACCCTGAAGACCCCCTATATAAAGTTTTTCTGAAGAATATGGACAAATTTTAAATTTAAGCTTGGGTCGACCGTGGTTACGGTCGGCCACAGCGCCGCCTCCTCCTCCACCCCCTAGCACCACAGCGCCTCAGCGCCGCCTCCTCCTCCACCCCCTAGCGCCGCCTCCTCCTCCACCCCCTAGCGCCGCAGCACCACAGCGCCGCAGCGCCACCTCCACCTCCTCCACCCCCTAAATGTACCTCATTTGCCCGTCCTTTACTACTGTTAGTGACCCTAAGCTGTAGAGTTAATTTACTCCAGCATCAAAATATAAAACTAAATTTTTTAACAAACGTTTCATACATCAAATTTGATTTCCTGAGCTTACTCGATGATTTCTGATTTGTTGGGAACGAGCTCCTTATCACACTTATTGCAGAACTAATGATTCTCCAAATCACGCATGTTTGTAAAAATTAATTACCCGTCTCTCCGCTTAATTATATTTGATAGTACAATTGCTTTGGCTACGGAAACAAATAGGTAAGTAAAAATGGAATGAGGTCATCAAAAACTAATCAACCTCGTAAAAACTTGAAATTTACTCAATTTTGGTTTGAAGACAACATGGTAGAAAAGATTAAATCCGGCTCATGTTCATAAGAGTTCGCTTCCTGGTCAAAGTAGCCGCAGACAACTGGATCCGGACCCGGACCCGCACGGGTTTAATTATAAGTGGCAACCGGGTCCAAGGCAGGTGTTTGAAAACAAAAATATTATCTCAACATATAGTTCTAAAGCAAGGTACCGCAAGATTTCTGATGATTCTGCCGCCGTCATTTCACAGAAAATCTATGGTAATAATAGCAAAATTAAGATTAAACACTAATACGGACGGTCTATTACTATTACTATTAACCAAGAGTGCATAAGGGTGTGACAAGCGCTGTTTGTTTCCAGCTTCAGTGCACAAGCACAGCGTGCGAATTACTTTGATGTGGTGTTTCTAGTTTGTGGGGGTCAGCCGCAATCTCGTGTAGATCATGCCGCAAGCCTAATAGCTAAGACGCTCGCTTGCCACATTCTTAGTTATTATGGATTCTTGCATTACAATTTATGGATTATGGATTCTTATTACTCGGAACTCGAATCTGGACCGGTCCGGGAAAACAATAAAACATTGAAAATTTAGACCGGATCCAAGTCTATTGTGCAAGCTTGTTTTATTTTTTCTTTTTTGCTTTTCTGTTTGGGACACTATAGCACAATGTCCTTTAATTGTTTTTGTTTTGAGCGCATTATCAGTATGTTTTGGTATAATTGCTATAATGTTTACTCTCTGTATAGGTGTGCATAAGCGTGTTCGAATTAAGCAGTGCATTTAGAATTTTGCTCATAAATGCACAGCTTTGTTTTCGCTAGCTTCTTTAGCTCGTTTTAGGTAGCTCAGGAATCCTAAAGTTGTTGTTTGCCTCTGCCAGAGATCTTGTGATAAATTTCCCAAATTTTCCATTTAGTCGAACTCGTTTGCCTGGAATGTGGGCTAATGAGAAACAGAAGACGCTTTGACGCTCCTAAAAAGAGGCCCTTTGGAATTTCAACAATGATGACTTTATGTCACATTCTGCTACCAGGCACAGCCGCTTTTAGCTTAAAAGCAAATTCCATTGGCCCTCTTGGCTTGCTATTGATTTCACGCTTGATAATGTTTTCCTCGTTTCTGCTCCTTCTATGGACCCAGGTCTTACTTAATCAGAATTTGGATGCTAACCGCGTCCTGTCTTAAATTTGTTGCTTCCCGCTCCAAATTTAATCACTCACTCACTAATAAGGTAAACTCAGACTAGACTCTGAAAAAACGTAGACTTGGATGGGGAGGATGTTTTTTGTTGAATTCAACTTCCGAGAAGTCCACTTTAAGCAGCACCAGTTTAACTCCGTGTGTATCTCTTATTTGGAATAAATGTAAAGCTGACTTTTCCTAGCTGAAAAATAAGCTTAGGTTTAGGCTTAGGCTTAGGCGTCCTTTTTTGAGCTTGATAATTGCAGTTGGACTATTTTACACAAACTTGCTGTCACGGATGAAAAAAGTAGGATTATGTTTATCAGACGTGAGACACTTTTAACAGTTCTGAAGCTTGCCACCCAGCCCCAGCACTGAAGTTCGTGCATTTCTGTACTGTAGCCCAATGACCAATGGCAAAATAACCCATGGCTAGTAGTTTCCTTCCATTATTACTACTTACAACCATACCCACCTACTACTAAAGGGACAGCAGTACTAAAGCATCTTTACGTTCGACAACAAAGGCTATTATTCTATGAAACAAAATCAAAGCGTGCTAGCCTATACAGATAGCAAGAAAGAAGCAGCACTACACTAAGAATGCACAAACGAACTAACTTTATGGAGGGTCAGAGTAATACAACTTATTGACGTTGAGAGATCATCGAGACACGATAAACCGATAAATCTTCTTATCTTAGTATATAACAGAATCTTTTGCATTTGCTTAACCTAACTTATGTATTCTTGGTAACCTACTTAATTAAACCGCTAATGTTCAAGTTAAAATGATTATTGCTGATGCATGCATTTTAGATATTTCTTAAGGATTGTGTTATCTGAGCAAGCTGCGATTCGAATTTCTAAATGCTAATAATTCTTATTTTTTCTATCACACTGAAAGCTAGTGACTGTCTGACATGGAGCTCTGCAAATATACGTCCCGTTGGGCCCACAATGGCATTACGTGATGGAAAAGAAACTGCAGTCAGAATTAATGAAAAAGAAAGCAGAAGGTAAGTTCAATAGAAAAAAGAGGTTCTCAATTTTTTTCGTAGGATAGTATCCAGAACGTTTATGACTGTTCATTATTTATTATACAGACACTTCTGTAAACGTCATTATGACATCATTTATTGAAACATCATTGTACAAAGTTAAGCAAAATTCTAGAAATTAATCTAAGGGCCTTTCATGAATAGGTTAACAAAGTTTAATTTTACTCGATCCTTTTCGCGAAAGAGTTGAAGCAGTTGATATTAAGTCTGCGAGTAAAGTAACAAAGTTTAACTCTACTATATATCATTCGCGAAAAAATAGAGTTCATCTTAAACTCTACTCCACTCTACTCTAATCTATTCTACCCATCTGCGAAAAGACCCTAAGCCTACGGTGGGTCCTTATAGCTTCTCATGAATGTCTACAAATTTTTTGCAAGCATAAACAGAAAAGCTTCATTAAGTTAAATCAAACGAACCGTTCAAAGGGAGGATATAGAGTTAACCAAATAGTGCTGACAGAACCTTAAAATAAAACAGATAATGCTTCCCGCTACATAAAAGCCCTGAACAAAGACCAAGATTAAGGAAATTTGAACTAACAAATTCAAAACACACATTCACTGAAATGTAGAATATAGATTGATAATGGTCAAGTTACTGCTAGGATTTTGCTCTGACTTATGTTTATATTTCTCAATTTTTGGAGCTATGGTATGAAACAGTACATTAACCAATGCAACAACTTTCATGCATTTTTAGTCTACAGGTTTCAGTTTTTTGACACATTTAGCTAATACATATTCAGCTACTCTAGGCTACCATTTCTTGAAAAGGCCCCAGAATCGAACAGACCTTACAATTAGCAAACGAGAATGCTAACCTTTACACCACACCACCATTTAAAATTTCGAAATCGGCACTTCTGTCGTTGAAACGAATATCAATATATTTCAGTTTTTTCTTCCGACTCAAAGAGTCAGACGGTCCGATTCATTTGCGAGTCACGCCTTGCGGAGGAATGATCAAATGGCAGCTGTCGGATCAGACAGAAAATGAAGATAACTTAATCGAAGGCAGTGGAGATCATTACGATTTCACAGGTACACGGTTGGCGAACGAAGTTTTTCAATACACACAAGATGTATTTTAAGGTGTCCGACTCGTGTACGAAGACACCAGTTTTATGAAAAACCTTTTCCAGGTCACTGTCTAACTCTCTATGTAGAATACTCGATATACGGAAACTTAAAGGGCCTATTTCTTTAAAGATTAAAATGGTCGGATTAAACGGATTAAAAATTAGTCGGATTAAAATTTTAAATTCTATTTCTTTAGTGCAGGATTAAACGGATTAAAAGGATTATAATTAACTCGTTTAATCCTACCATTTTTAATCTGCGGATTAAACGAGTTGATTTTAATCCACTTAATCCGCCATTAAAGAAATAGCGATTAAAAATTTTAATCCGCCAACTTTTAATCCGTAATCCGCGTAGCTGCACGAGGATTAAAAGTTAGTTGAAAATGCAGGCGGAGGATTAAACGGATTAAAAGTAATCTTTAAAGAAACAGCGATTAAGCAGGTCGGATTAAAATTAACTCATTGAGTTTTTAATCCGAAGTGTGCATAAAGAAACAGGATTAGATTAAAATTTTAATCCTAGGTGCATTAAAGAAATAGGATTAAATTTAATCCGTTTAACTCGTTTAACTCGCTGGATTAAAGTTTAATCCGTTTAATCCGAGGTGCTATTTCTTTAATGCGGATTAATTTTAATCTAATCCATTTAATCTTTAAAGAAATAGGGCCATAGAAAAGCTGAAAGCTTCGCGGTTCTCCGAAGGTCTTAAACCTTCATTGAAAGCGTTATGAAAATGTTGTGTTGAATCATTGAAACCTCTAGTTAGAAAAAGCTAGGTAGTTTTCTTTAAAATTTTGAATTACTTGTTTAAAAAACAAGATAGGCCATTTGATTTCTAGCTAAATAGCTGAAACTTCTGACTAAGTAGTAAATGAAGGGTACCTAAATTTACTGAATCGGAAACTGCAACCTAGTCGGAACCTCTCCGAGAAGCTGGTGCTAGAATATACTAGCCTCACGTCCTTTCTCAAAAGTCATCTCGTCAGATCAAAATCTTTGCTAGGTTCTGTAAATAAATCGTATATCCATGCGAAAAACTCCAACTTTATTCACTGTGAAATCTCGTATTGAAGGTTGCAGGAAGTTACTATTCCGTCCGGTCACTAATCCGTTTTTTGGAGAGGAATCAGGATAAACGACAAGGCCGAAGAATACATTATTTATTTATGCGGGCAGCAAAAATTAAGCACATTTTTGCGTTTCCAGATCATGGATATTTCATTCATAATTTATCAGATCATGCTCGCTCTTCTTGTTTTAGATGCGGAAGCAAGGAATAAATCAGCGCAACAGGTATGCGGTGTTTTCATGAATGGAGTATAAAATGATTGATTAAATTGAAACCGGAATTATGCACGCTCTCCAAAATGTCTATCGACTTTAGTCTAATTGGCAGGCGATAAAAAACTGTTCCATAAAACTTACCATATAGAAAAAGTGAGTGTACATCCTACAAAACATCTTTGCTCTAAGACGATTAACGAATAAAAATGAACAGGATGGATAGCGTTTGAAATTGAAAATTATGAAAACAAATCCAACCTTCATTTTTCCTGTGTCTTAACTATTTCAGCGTCAAGAAGTCATTATGATTCGTGAGGTGGGCGTCAAACAGATGTCCTACTATGGGGAAACGCTGGGTCCAGGACTGTACCACTTTTATGTCACAGCCACCGAAAATGCCACCACGGCTTTGATCTACTTTTCCAAGTCCGACCGACGGGAAGAGTTCTATCCCCGACTGCCGAAGCGGGCCCGAGTTGAACTGTACAACATTACACAGACTACAGTATCGCTCAGTTGGCAGCATACACCTTCTGTGGACCTCTTTCGAGATCGGAACATTGAATACTTCCTGGTCCTAAGTCCCACCACAGAATACCATACCTACTGCCAGCTGACCGCTAAAAGCTATCAGCCTACAAAAGCGCCCTACAGTAACTCACTGTATAGTAACAGCTTTGATCGGAAAAAGGCTAATCCTAAGTTGGGTGGAAAGTGGTCTAACGATGGTCAGCGAGATCCTCTGGTTCGATGTATGAGATACAAGACTTCGTATTTTTTCACGGATTTGAGTCCGGCATCTCAGTACCATCTGAGCCTGTTTGCTGTAAACAGATTTACAGGGGGAAGCATTGGTTAGTTCATTTTTTAAATTTTTAAAGCATAATTTTTTAAAATGTTTCTGTCAACAATGTTTTCGTTGAATAAATACAGAAAATAAAAAATGAATAAAACGATATATTAGAAATACTTTGAAATATAATAATATTTAGCTTTGATAGCATAAATATTATTTCAAAATAGGCTTTCAAGCAATAAGCATGGCCTGCATTAGATTAAATTTTCAAAAATGTCAAGAAATGATGATGGAGTTAAGACTACAATTTAAATATTATAGAAACGCCCTAAAAATTGCAGTTTATGAGCTGACAGTGCCATTTGACTCCTTAAAAATTGAAGTTTCTTTATATATTAATTATCTCTTACAGACTTTTATTTTTTAAGACCTTATGAAAGAAAGAGTAGATTGTAGTTGTAGTCGTTATTAACTAATTGGGCTAATTAATTACTTGTGTGTGCGCCCGACCTTGTGATTCATTCCTTTAACTCTTCATGCAATGCATCGAGTTAACTTTAAGCGTTTTTAACTATTTCTTCAAGAAGCCCTGGTTTAATTCACAGTCGTGTAGGTATTCCATTTATGCCTAGTGGAATTGTGCTCACTCTTTTCATGTCTTGTAACCAACCATCAAGCTGAAAATGGACTGACAATTTTACCAAACAGCTGCATTTCACTTTCTGCAAAATTCGAATGGTATATATAATTATAATACACAAACAGTCCCTTATGTATACCCAGCTAAGGTTTACCAGTACATATTCCCATTTGATATAATTATATCAACCAAAAAGTACTGGATCTCTCTGATGATGAGCATATGGGTCCTAATCCCGCCCTGGTCTATTTTTGTAGACCACATTCAAATTTTCACACTTTCAATTGGTCAGGGCCTGAGGGATTAGGGCCGAAAGACTTTGACCAATTGTTAAGTTTTCATCGTCACTAAAATCCCAGATGTGCATTAGGCACTTAGATTGTATATGTCTGTAATGTTTGAGCTGTATCAAAATTCTTTTAGTTCATAAAATGCTTATAAAATTCACTTTTCACTTGAATTACTGTTCAACTTTGAAGTTATTTTAAGGATGTTTATTTTTCATTTTTGAAAGTTTTTAAATTGTATGATATTTTACTTAATGGTATTGTTACATCACATCGCATTACATAAGATAGCACTTTCTGTTTTACTTATTTTTCACCAGGAGTATGCACTTGTTTTGGCAAATTAAATTATGCTCAAGTATGTATACGATTGCATCGGGTGTTTCTGGATTCTATGAGACTCAGCTAAGTTCTTAATTGTTGTATTTTCCCTATGTTTATTCCCTCACTATGTATCCCTGTAACTTTGCTAACTTCGTTCTATTTTACTGCTGTGACTATATGGCTGACATGTAACGTACACTGTTAACATTAAAAGGTTAAACTTTTGCTTATGTTGATGATAATTAGTGATATCATCTTTCCTTTTGGCTAGCTCTGTAATTACTGTTACTTTTACTGCGGCTACTAGATTTTAATTTGATGTTTGTTTAATAGTGTATAAACGTAAAAAGGCAACATGAAAACTCCGCAAAAAGCGGGAAGTAACTCCTAAAGTTATAGTTAAATTTATTAGTAGTAGGCACAATTCCACTAGGCATAATTAGCATACTTTCTGAAAAGAAAAAGAACCCGTTTGCTCTAACATGAACAATTGTGGGAGTCATTCAACAGATTCAGAATAATGAGACAATTGGAAAAACTGGGAGAATCTAAGCTTTTTTCCGTCATTAACTTTTAGTTTCGTCTGGCTTCGTTCAATTATAAGATTAATCAGACTGGCGACGAAACGTATCAAATCCGTGAAACAGTGCTGTCATGGTGAAAACTAATTTTCAATTAAGCAATTAAACTACTTAGTTATTACTCTAATTAGTTTAAACAGCATGTTCTTGTGAACATCTGCACAAATTGATAGCTTTTATGCACGAACTCATAATATTTCAATGTCAAATTAGACAGTTATTTTCAGGCGACAGCTAATTTGTCACATTTTCTCTGTCTTTTCAGCATACGAGGGCGCATCCTTTGTGACTCTGAAAAATAAAGAAAAAGAGGGCGAAGTCATACAGCTGAGGGACGGTCAAATGATGGCCAGCTATCTAAATCCGTCCAACGACATTTTCAAAACCTACGAATTTCCGGTCCAGAAATTCCGGAAACACCTGCTGGTTACGGTGCAGCCGTGCTCTGGATACATTCGTGTCACCATACTCAAGGATGGCAGGAAGCAGAAACAGTTTGTAACTGAAGAATTGAAGGCTGTCACACTTCGAGACGTTACTCCGGGGGTGGTGCAGATCATTGTAGCCAATGAGGATCACACGGCAAAAGTCTACAAAATTTGGACCTCAGTTCGACCCTCTAAAAATCCATATCCTAAACTACCTTTTGATACCAGCATTAAGGTGCTGGACCGCTCAAGAGACTGCAGAAGTGTCGTTCTGGCATGGCTTGGTAGGCTTATCTTTGTAGTAACTGTTTATGGGCTGTAGTTTTAGGTTGTGTTTTTAACTTTCACGGACAGTTTTTGATTTGTTGCGTCGGTTGGGAAACATTACTAGAAATTTCCTGCAGGATTGCAGTTTGAATCCTGAAGAATTCGCAATCCAAAAGAAAAACTGTTATTATTCTGAGCCAATGTGCTTAGTGATTATTCTCAGCTAATGCTTATTTCTGAATCGCTCAAATGCTGTTCAGCATCTGTCATTTAAATTGCTCATTTTTTATTTTGACTTCTTTTATGTCTTGTTATTTGATTCATTGTTTCATTTGTATTTGTTTGTTTTAGTCACTCACGAAAAGCACATCTACTGTCTCTACAAGCGTCGTGAGAAGGACGACTACTTCAAGACCCTAATTCTGGAAGAGTCCGATTCCTGCAAAGGCCCGCCGGTGGATATGGACAAGGTGTTCTGTAAGCGATTTCATCTGGAGGAAGGCGGTGCCCTCATCATGAAGGAAACGGTTCTGGGACTGGCGCCCGGGACTACCTACAGATTTGACCTCTACGCTTCCAAGCCCAACCGACAGCCCATGTCCTATAGAACAGTTTGGGTCAGGACAAGTGACCATTGCTAACTGAAACTCTACTTTGTCTGATACAGTATCACCCAATCGGTCATTCCATTTATTTATAGATGTACTGTTGTGGTTGTAAACTTGTAAAATATTTGATCAATTATTATTGATTGATCAATAATTGATCTACGTATGTAAAAGTTTGTCAGCTGTAGCCCACAGTGCATCCAGTGTTGTTCACCTGCCTAATTTTTTGTGGGCCGGCCTTCTTTCTACAAATAATACCAATAGCTGATATAAATTTAGCTTAGAAGTTCAAGTTGCGATGGGCATGGGGGTGAAAAAGGTCCCCCTGTGTCTCTATAGCAACTTGAATAAAAGTAATTCTTTGTAAAAAACTTAACTATTAAATAAAATAAATAAAAATACAATAAATCATTCTTTGTCAATTTAAAGGTGTTTTTGATCAGAACATCACAAACAACAAAGTAATGTTACTTTGCGCGCGAAGCGAGACGGTGGGGGGGGGGGGTTTTTAAGGCTCCGACAACTTCTGTCCGATGCTGGAGTAAACCAGACCATCCTACAAAGTTATTCGAAGACAACCAAAGTTGTAGTTGGAAAAATCTTCGAGTAATGTTGCATTTCATTCGCGAATTTTCCATCACTTTCCCCTGAACATATGATTGCCGATATCCTGACCAAACCTTTGGATAATATTCGCTTCAAAAGACTAAGCCACCTGGTTACTAATAATGCACCAGATTCACAGAAATGGGCGGGAGTGTAGAGACACATTTCTGAAGGAAAAGATATAGCTTAAATACTTTGCTACTGGTTTTTGATCCTATAATGTAACCAGTCTTTCTTATCAGTTATCATCTTATCACTTCAGTTGTAGTATGTAGAATTTTTAAGGAGATGCGAAACCTAAAATTTTAATTTTTTATTTTTTCTTTTAAACATTTCTCAATTTTCCAACTAAATCTTAAAAACTGCAAAATCTTTACTTTCGAGACATTAAGTAAGAAACCTTTATTCCCATTTCAGAGCCTCTCAGACCGCATTTTTCAATCTTTTCTATATTAGAGCTCGGCCTCCCCTAACAATTCCGCTTCTGCAGCCTATTTCTAATCCATTTTGCCTTCTGAGCAGGCTATTAGCTTTCCGCGATCATAGTTGCTATTGCTGTTGCTTCGGTGGTACATGACTTCCTTATTCTTTCTCATTACCAAGCGGGCGGCAACAACAGACAATATGCACGACTGCTGCTGCCTTGGGCGTGATTATGGTGCTTCGGTACCAATAATCGTATGGTAGTTCTGCTTGGGAATCATGTTTCTGTCCATGATCTTCGTCTCTCCGCCTCTTAACAGCGGTCTGCGGAGAGCACCACTCACGGGTTACATTGTGTGCCTAAATAGTGGGTGAGCCCTGACCAAAAGTGTGCTATTGTACTGACTGATCTACACAATGTTGAAAGGATAGCTCAAATGATCAAGCTCAGATTTATCCCACTACGAACTCATCTGCATATATGAGTAACTCGGTTGTCAATGTGTTCGTTGCGCTATGCTTCCTTATAAAGCCATTCTATTTAACAGCCCACATCCCAACACACAAATGCTAGATTGAACGTGAACGTTATAATACAAAGTCATCTTTAAAAACTTTGGCATTAAACCTGGTTTTTATGCTCTTCCTGTTCCAATTCAAGGCTATCTTGGTCCAGGCACTTTTATTATTTAACAAGGCCTATTCATTACTATTTTATATGTAAACAAATTTATTCAAATTCAAAATAAGCAGACTTGTAAGATTCTCCAAATATAGGTTACGTCTTATCTTTTTTTCATACCACCACTTGAACCATGGTATTATCTCCTCCTCCTCCGCAAGTTGCAAAGCGAAGGAATCCGTTTCTGGCCGTGGTGAAAAAGATTATGCGAGTGACAGCCCGAGCAACCGAGTTAAGAATGTCAGTGAAATTGAAGAAAACAGCTGCATACTTCCAAACCAGAATATTTACGATTTGACATATGGCAACCGTTGTAGACATTCCTAAAACCTTCATTTCCGGATTGAAAATATTTGTGGCATCCCCGGTCGATTGACGTCTGCGCTTTCTTCGCTGCAGCGCAAATGACAACAGATAGGCCAGAACCATGGCGCCTATGCAACAGCCTTCCTTGATGCGCCAAAGCAGGCGAAACTGGGAGCGATTAAAGCGGTGAACTGGGACCAAGTGACCAACTTCGGGCGAAAAATAGGAAAAGGCATCGCTGGAAAAGACAAACGCGGTCGTTTCCAGGACACCAAACAGCCAGACGCCCAGAATTATAAAAATATAAAACCTGTGACTGTTGGTGATTCGCAACGCTTCAACTTTCCACTGTAGCAGGTACAGAAATTGACTGAAGGATACAGCTACGTGGTGGTAGAGTTGCAAACCGTAAACGGTGTAAACAAACAACCCGCTTAGACCGTATTTTTTATCCAGCGGGATCACAACGGATTCTGTGATCAGGGCCAGCGATCTATGACAGTACTTAACCAGAGCAAACAGATCTACAATCAGAGCACTCAAGATCAGCAGATGGATCGGCGCATCCGACCAAAGCTTATCCCAACTGATCTGTAGAATGGATAATCCGATAAATAAGATTCCCAGCATAGCCAAAACCAGCAAGGTAATCCCTAGCGGGAGTGACTCCCGAGTTAGCTCACACAAAAGGTCATCGCAAAACCAAATGACACTGTCCTTTGCATTACAATGACCGTTGTTGGAACTACAGTTATAAATAGTAACATTAATGGACATTTTAGGTTAAGCTTTGTAACAAAAATAGGTCTCCACCACGCAACCTGTAGAAGGTGTAGAGGTTTAATTCTGAAACTTTTCGTGCAAGAGTTTCCTTTTATGGAGACCTTTTTCTGCTGAGAGTGGATCTTCTAGCCATTAGGCTAAAATCACGGGACATCTTGTTAGGTCTAATAGACCTGGCTAATTGGGACACACAGACAGGAGAACTGGAAAAAACCGCTGACGCAAACTCCGGCAAACCTGTTCGTGCCAGTTTTAAATTTGATAGGTCAGGGCCGAATGCGAATTGATGATAAGGTATACCTAACATGTTATTGTAGGGACTACAAATCCTTGCTTGCATTTTTTGACATCAACCTATTCCTCATTTTTCAAGTTGCTGCACTTTCTCTATATGACAAATTGTTAGGACGCCTACTCCTATTTTTGACAATTAGTAAAGTGATTTTCCATTCATTTATTCACGGATTTTAATAATTTCCAGCAACATAGGCTACGCCTGCACACAATTAGAACCACTCAACTTATTAATTGGTTGTAAACGTTAATGTATAGAGCTATTAGTCATTTGAAGAGTAGCAAGTGTTGTGCTGACCTTTTTGCTTAACCGTGAAGAATCTATGTTTGTTTTGAATAAAAACTGCACAAAACATTTTGGACAATAAGGGCCAGCATACCAGCAACTTAACCATGTAT
>JASAND010024105.1:0-31210 GCA_030248195.1 Trissonchulus latispiculum
GATCTCAATATCCGCGGAGTAGACTATCTATCTTTATCTCTTCGGTTGGAAGACTGTCCTCGATGTTTTGAGGCGGCGATATTTCTGGCCCGGGATGCGGAACGACGTCCAAAGCTGGGTTGCCGGATGTGGAGTTTGCCGAAGCCGAAATCCTGGTCAAAGAGAAATCCCCGAACTAGTCCCTATTTGGACAAATGGTCCTGGAGATCTAGTCGCAGCTGATATAACGTTTTTGCCCCGAAGCAAGAAAGGAAGCAGATATGTGTTGGCTGTGATTGATCATTTCTCGAAGTTCTGTCAAGCATATATCCTGGAAGATATATCTGCGGAGGCGGTTATCAAAGCATTGAAGCAGTTCGTCATGGTCGCGGGTGTTCCTGCAAAGATCCTGACTGACCAAGGTCGATGTTTTACGTCAAAGAAGTTCCAACAGTTTTGCGATGATAGGCGAATTCAGCTGATCCATACTACGCCAAATCATCCCATGGGCAACGGTGTGGCAGAGAGGCTGATCCGCACCCTTGTAGACATTCTAGCGAAGAAATCCCACCAAGATCCAATGAGCTGGGACGATTTCCTTGAGGAGTCCGTCTCTGCTTATTTGGATTCCCCTCATTCGTCCACGGGAAGATCCCCACGGGAAGTCGTTTTCACGAAAGACCCAAAGGTCCTGCAAGAGGTCAAGTCAAGGATAAATGCTCAACAGTTGGCACGGAAGCAAGACTATGACAAGAACAAAGCAAGACCGAAGTCGCTGGAGCCAGGTGACACTGCCTACGTCTACGATAGGAGTAAGAGAACCGGCAAAGCTGGTAAATTAGCCTGTCCTTGGATAGGCCCAGTCACTGTGGAAGATGTCACTCCTACGACGGCGTTGTGTGTCCATAAAGATGGGTATCGCAAAAGACATTCACGAAGTAACATTGTCAAGACAAAGCCACGAGGACGTGACTCTCCGTAAGGGGGAAGCAATGAAGAATCCGAAGAAAATATAAAGTTATAAAAGTGTTAGAAGCGGATATTGAGATCGAATCCGTTAAGTTTTTCTGGACTACCTATACGATGTTGTGCTGTTGTGAACGTTAAGAAACCTTCTATTCAGTCTATACCAAACCATTTCATTTAATTTTATAGTTATAGGTAGGCAGGCAAATACGGGATTCTGTTTGGTAAGATGGTGTACACGTTTTCAGCTGTTAATAAATTTTATCAATTAGCCGTAGAAAATCAGGAAATCGGTTTGGTCATAATTTTTCCCGATCAAGTCCGAATACCTCTCCATCTTTAGTTTCTAAGAATAATTAAGCATCAATCTTTTCCCGTCTATTTGAGACTCTTGGGGGAACAATTTGCTAAAGGAATGGGGAGGTATGGTTTTCAAATTAGCTCTTAGCAGCAGCATAACTTTCAATTTCCCTCAAATTGAAAGTAGTTTACTTAAAGCTCGCATGAACTGTTCTTTAATGTCGGCCTAATGGACGACATTTGATGCCTTGTAAAATGTTTTCACCACCCCAAAACGACATTATGGTTCGCACACTACATTTTGTACCTCTTTTTGGCAACACACTTTGCTTGTCTTCAAAGCCAACAAAACAGACTGCTTTCAGTTACATACGTCAGGTTAGGTACCTACCTTACAAAGGGCTGGAAACAGTTAAGCAAAGGTTTTTAACGTTTTACTTCTTTCCTCTGAAAAAGATTTTAAGGAACAATTTCAGTTTTTGTCAAAGTTTCAGTCATTATTTTCTAACTTTAACTGTAACCCTGTCTCTGCTTACGTTTGCTCAGCTAATAAGACGATCATTCTGCGACAAAAACCGGTAATAAAATTTTCCGGTAGACGATTTTCAAACACGGATCTCATCTCGCTTACATCAAACCAAAATTTAATGGGCATTCGATTACTTACCTAATCCCTTAGCTTGAGTCTAAGAAGAACTTAATTTAATAGACAGACAAACATTTAGCTTGGCTAAGAGTTTTCCAAATGATTTTGCGGATTTTGGACAGAAAGTCCACTTGAGTCTTTCCTCAGTCCAACAACGACAACTTCCTTTTATCAGAGACACGAAGAGATATCAGTATTTTCTTCACTGCAATCGAAGCGTCTCAAACTGTGGAAACAGCATAAGAGAGAGTTACGAAATAATTTAATAACTTCAAAAAACATCAATGTTTTTCTGTGCCAACGTCAACCCAGATCAAAACATTCCCACCCATATCAAAATGGCTCAGTCAAGTTATGTTTTATCACCTAATTTGAAGTGAAAGTTTAATCATATCCTTTAAGCTCTTTCTCTTACTTGTTTCTGTAAACACAGAGACATTCTCACACTTATTCTTACATAGATGCTAAGAGCAGCTTGCATGGCTTGAATCAATGCTTAATTACTAATTGAGTCTTTCAGCTGATAAAAATATATGTACTTTCTATATCCATCTATATCCAGCTGCTTGTACATGTACCTATATAATATACGCACTTTCTTTGACCGTGACCTCCAGAAAAGATTTGAACCGACTCATCTACATTATACATTAAAGATTTAATTACATAATAATAATTTAGATAAAATCAAAGAAATCCCAAGAAAAATTCACCAAGGTCAACAGCGTACTGTTGGCGACTAACACAATGTTAGAAATTAAGTTGTACATCGTTGGAAATCCCACAGTGTGCTGTTTTTAATACTCTAAACCATTTTTCCTGTGGCTTGTAAAAGCAGCTTGTTGATATGATCCTCTAATTAATTATCTAATTACATAATAATATTGTAATAACTTCCTAGCACTGGAGTCTGGATTCATTATTCTTAATCCGTGCTTTAAATTTCAGCACCTATCCGACTATCCATTAATTTATGGAAGTGCAACAAATCACGCGATTTGTTCGTTTGTTCATGCGTTTTTTGACTGTTGATCTGGCTGGCTGGCTCAGTTGCAGTGACCGAAATATCTTAAGAGCTTTTTTCATTAGCCTCATTAATTAATCGGGCGTTAAAAATATTTCATGATTCACCGTTCATGTTTTCATGCCCAACTGCATAGGTCCATAGGGGGGATCTTTCAGGTTATTACTTAATGGACTTTGCACAGCATTTCAAGTGTGAATTATTGCCACGACAAAGTGAGAAATATTTCCTAAATTACAACTTCCTCTTAATGTTATTGAGGTAGTGCCATCTAAATTTGTAGAAATCATGTTTACCCTTTTCGGCTTCGAGCGTAACGCAGAGTTGGCTGCGGGCGTGGTTAACCGCGGGTACCCGCGGGCCCATGCGGGCGTGGACACAGTTCTGTGACCGCAACGACCGCAAATTTTCTTTTAATTTGCCTACTAAGGCCTGTTTGTAGGCATTTTATACTAATTTTTATTTTAATATTTACATTCATGACAAAAATAATTTTCTTTAACTGCTTCATTTTCAAAACAGTTGCAATGTTTTCAAAATAAAAGTAGTTTTATTTATGTCCGTTTCCTCAATACAGCCGCGCAATGAATTTTGAAATGCTGCAGTTTGCTCAACTAAAAGCTTACAACTTACATTATATATACTGGTTGCAATAAAATCAAGCCAGCCGAGTATGGGTTGGGTGTCTTAACTGTTTTAAACAACTAATACTTTCAGCTTACAGAAATAACTTAGTATATTTCAGGAATGACCGAAGGTTAAAGAAAATCGTCTAATTCAGGCTACAAAAACATCTTGCTGAGGGCTGAAATTTCACTGATTCGCTTTCAAGCTCGAAATGTTAAAAGATTTGATTCAGATTAGTCTTTATCCATTGAGCGTGTGCTAATGTACAGGAATCAGAATTTTGCTTATTTCAGTTAAATTTCACTTGAAATTCGTTTAAAGTGAACCGTGAACACGGTGGTCATTGCGGTCAAACAAATTTCATGCGGGCTACGGGCGTGGTCGCGGGCGGTCGCGGTCACAAAAGGTGCGGGCGCGGGGCGGTCGCGGTCATTGAAAAATGTATCCATTGCCAACTCTGGCGTAACGACAATCTCGTCTGCAGCCGACAGGTAGGTAGGTACTTCGTTTGATTCCCTAAATTCGTGCAGCAGGTATATTTTTATTACAAAGCAAAACTAGACGGTTGATGTCACACCTGCGTCGGTAAACAACGCCCTAACAAACGTAACCCAGACCCAGAGAGGCGCAACTATGGGAAATCTTGTCCGTGTCAATCATGCATTAACATAAGGTCGGATCCTGGGGGGCATGTTCAAATACAATTCAAAGGGGGCTTGCACCTAAATAGAAACATATCTCTTGTGTGCTTGTGTGGGCCGGTCTGGTAATCGATAATTTGCGCCCTTCGCGACTGAGGGAGATTGTACAGAATGGTGAAGAGTGGTTGTCAGTGGACCAGCGGCTTTCATGGGCTTTCATGTTAAGTCAGTCTTGTGTGCCCTGTTTGATAAGTCTATCAGTGTTAACTGTTCACAGCTTTCAAAAATACGTAAGCAGACTGTATGTAATATCGCTACCGTAATATCGAGAGCAACGATGAAAATATTGGAAATGTCTCCTTTTACATACAAGCTTTGATTATCATGACGATGCGGCCAATTTACTGCAATTCAGTTTTAACTTGAAGTGCAGCTTCAAATTTCCGAAATTTCACTTATCCCCGTCGGATCGACAAAAACTAAACTTATTAAAACAAAACTCGAAACACAAAAACAATATTTCACAATTCAGCTCTATTGGTAGCCAGATCAGATATTTTCCTTCCTTAATGTCTTGGAGTTTTCAGAGGCTTTTGCCAAGTCTTCTGACAGGTATAGAGTGCAAACGTTATACGGTCTTTGAACATTTCAAAGCGACACCCCAAGTTCGAGGAAATGAGTTAAGTTTTTGAAAAAACCGAGGTTTTTCAAGATTAGGTTCAATAGGTTTTGCGGACACGCATGAAAACCAACCCAACTTCCCTTGGGAGAGGTAGCCGTCTTGAGGGTCTCAAGGAATAACCTATTATTTGTCCCTTTTCAAGGATATGTCCAGAGTTCTGAAACTCTGATGGCGTTTTTAATGCCTCTAAAATGATCAGTGTCATAGTGTCATACCCTCTTCTTATCCCTCCAGTTAAGTCTACGCTATTCTTTTAATATATCAAAGATGTTTGCCTAAGGCCTGTTAGGTAACATTTAATAACAGCATATAAAAATATTCATACTTTGAGAAACATAGTTAATGCGAAAGATTTTCTAAAGTTTATCATCACATGTTCAAGATAAACTAGAACGCTAAAGACCACTCCGGCAACTAGGCGGTACATCCACTAAAATAGGGTTGTGCCAGGGCCGTGAAGCGGGCTTCGGGCTCGGGCCGGGCTCGGGCTCGGGCCGGCCCGAAACCGGCCCGGCCCGAGTTTTTAATGAGACGGCCCGGCCCGAGCCCGGCCCGAGTTCTCAGTTGAGCCCGGCCCGACTCGGGCCGTTCGGGCCACTCGGGCCGTTCGGGCCGCTCGGGCCATTCGGGCCGCTCGGGCCACTCGGGCCGCTCGGGCCTCTCGGGCTTTCCGGGCTATATGAGTAGTTTGTCATTGGTGAAAAATATTGATTTTTTCGTTGTGACTTGTGGCAGTTCCTTTGTTCACAATCACACACTGTTGTCTTCTTCGGTGCTTATACACACATACATACATACATGTCAGAGCGATACATTTGAAGCAAAATGTATACAGACAAGCTTAAAACACAATTCTACTATCCAAATGCTATTAGCAAGCAGGTTGCGAAATGCCAAACTTTATACAGGTTTTCTCTATATGCAAAAAGTTATGGATTAGTTGGCGGCAAATTGTCTTCAAACAAACAACAAACATTCAGAAGGAACTATTTTAGTTACTCTGCTACGGCGGCAGACAAACCCTGGTTTGGTACAAGGAAGCTAACAGTAAAGCTTCGCCAACTTCCCACGTTTTAGTCAGTGGTCAATTGTGTGTTTAAATCTGCTAAGTATAAGCTGTGTGAGTGATTTATCTTTATCCTTTTTGGATGATTCAATAACCAAAAACTTTACAATCTATAAAATACATAAGCTTTATAGCTCTAGTGTGTGGTTACAAATTAGTGCTCAAAGCATTATCTGAAAATTATTAAATGAAAAGCTTCAAACAATAGCTAATGTTGCACTTGAAGTTACAGCTAATCGAACCATGAAAGTTCATTTTGGGTTTACCGATGTGTAATACTAATAAAACTATATACTCGGCAAACTGGATGCTGTTTGAGCCATTTTGGGCCTCTCTGCAGCGGTCGGGCTATATTTGGGTCACTTGGGCTGCTCGGGCTACCCTCGGGCCGCTCGGGCCGTTCGGGCTCTTCGGGCCGCTCGGGCTCCTCGGGCCGTGAAGCGGGCCTCGGGCTTCGGGCCGGGCTCGGGCCGGGCCAGCCCGGCCCGAGGAGGTTGGTTGGCCCGAGCCCGAGCCCGGCCCGAGAAATTTCTTAACGGCACAACCTACACTAAAAGCACTATTTATGCACTCCTCCCCCAAAATCCCTCACGCTTCATAACATACTTTTAACAACTTTTAACAACCGAAAATATTTTATTTTTAAACTATCAGCATTTGGTTGCACAATAGAGGTAATTTGTTTTCATTCAATCGTTCCCCTATTACTCATTTCGCCTGCGCCAGCCCCTACCACAGAGTCGGGCAAAAACTTTGTAGACAAGACCTCTGGAAACCTTTTGCGGCATCAGAGAGCGTCGGTTCGCCAGCAGCTGTACAAATATTCAAACATCTAATTAAGACGTTTGACTGAAGTGATGCGTAAATTAGGGTTTTCATCAGTTTCTTAGCATAGCACTTTGAAAGCAAAGGGAAAAGTTAAGATTGTTGATTAATGTCTTTGTTTTAGTGCTTCGTCTCATCTTTCCTAGTTTAATTCTTGCCTCATCCTACAATATTGAATAAAAATAGACTGCCTAATAAGTAATACTAGATTTAGTATTGTCACTTTGATCAAAAATCAACAGTCACGGATTTTCATTTTCACATTATTATAGGTAATATTATAATAAGCTCACTATAAATATGACCTATGTTCTCAAAACCAAGACAAATTATTAGTGTTTGAAATTAAACTGTGACAGAGTTATTCAGGTTCAAAACTGGAAAACATGAAAATTCTGGTGATGAGCTCTTCAAGATCAGGTAGAGACCAAACGAGAAAAAAGTTGACCGAAACATCAAATTAGACTTTACTATGGACCTAATACTAAAGTTCAGAACCAGCTCAAGGCTAGCTATAGGCGTTCGCAATAACCTGATACTAAAGTCTGACCAAAAATTCTTGGAACCGAAATGTGAGCGGCTGTCCTGAGTTATCATTTGAAGGTAGCTTATATAATGTATATATTTTTAGAATCCTCAGGACCCCGAGGTTTCGAAAATCCGGAAAAATCCGGAATTCCGGGTTTCATTCACGGAATATTTAAAATTTTTAGTTTTTCGCCAGATTTTTATCACCATCAAAATTTTGTTTTCACGATCGAATAGAGCTGGTCCCGCTGCATATTTTTGCTCTTACAAATTTTTCACGAAAACTCACCCAATTTCCGGAATTCCGGGTTTTCAAAATTTCCGGATTTAAAAAATTTTTTCCAACACCCACAAGATGGGTATCATTCGAAAGCTCTCATCGAGGCGAACAACTTTTGTAATTGAGCGAACTCTTGAAAATGCACTCAATTCCCGGAATTTGCGAAAACCGGATTTGCCGAATTTTAGAAATTTTCTCCATTACCCCTCAATATGGATATCATTCGAAAGCTCTTGATGAACTGAACAAATCTTGTAATAGAACCAACTCGCAGAAATGAGCCCAGTTCTCGGAATACGCTAATACCTTCCAAGCTAGAGTGAAATCCGGAATTCGTGAATTTAGAGAATTGGGTGCATTTTCAGATATTAGTTCTATTACAAGATTTGTTCAGCTCATCAAGAGCTTTCGAATGATACCCACATTGTGGGGTATTGGAGAAAATTTTTAAAATCCGGAAAATCCGGTCTCGAATTCCGGGAATTGTGTGCGTTTTCAAGAGTTAATTCTAGTACAAAAGTTGTTCAGCTCGATAAGAGCTTTCGAATGATACCCATCTTGTGGGTATTGGAGAAAATTTTTAAAATCCGGAAATTTTGAAAACCCGGAATTCCGGAAATTGGGTGAGTTTTTGTGAAAAACTTGTAAGAGCAAAAATATGCAGCGGGACCAGCTCTATTCGATTGTGAAAACAAAATTTTGATTGCGATAAAAATCTGACGAAAAACTAAAGATTTTAAATATTCCGTGAATGAAACCCGGAATTCCGGATTTTTCCGGATTTTCGAAATCTCGGGGTCCTGAGGATTCGAAAAATATATACATTATATAGGCTACCTTCAAATGATAACTCAAGACAGCCGCTCACATTTCGGTTCCAAGAATTTTTGGTCAGACTTTAGTGTTGTTGACCGGCCGAAATTTTCGTCTACAGTCCGTTTGACGGACGGCCCAACCGGCCAAAAACGGCCTGCTAACGAATCAAAGGCTAAAAATGGCCGGCAGGCTGGTCCATGAGTGCCAAAACAAGAAATCAAGATATGAAAATGTATCAGCATGACATAAAATCAATTTACTGAGAAAATTCTGATAATAAATGCCGAAATATAAGTGCGGCCGGCCGCCGGATGGCCGTTTTCCACCCGGCCGGTCAACAACACTGCTTGATACATAATGAATCTCAATGAACTTTGCTAACTTCGTTCTATTCTTTTATACATTACAGATAGCTGCAGTCTGCACACTACAATATGTCTAACATGTGTGCACAGTTGTACAGCTGTATCTTTGTAGCTATTTTTGTGGCAAGTTTTTTTGAGCTTACCGTAGACGGCACAAACTTGCAAATGAAATGTCTTTTTGTGCGTAGAGTTCAGCTATCTATTCGCCATTTTTACAACCTTTGGCAATCGATAAAGAGAAGCGAAAGAATACTATAGGTCCTGCTTTTCTTCGTCCAAACTCCAAAAACGCTCGATTTGCCAAAATTATGAATTAACATATTTTTCAAGAATTCGTCAATATCCGCTACTCACCAAAATTGCATCAAACTAGATAGCTGCACACTAGAGACCTGTACGGACCGAACTTTTGCGGCCCGGTCCGGCCCGTGAACACTTTTTCTCGGCCCGCCCGGCCCGGTTCGTGAAATTGTTAAGTTTTTCAGAAAGTGCAAAATTTCAAAACATTTCAAATTTATTATTGAAATTCAGTTTGAAGATTTAATGTTGTAATCGCCAAAATTGCGTCAACAAATTTAGAAATTTGACATCAATTTTGAGCACCAACTTTTGCAATTAACAGTGTAAATTTCTTTTTCTGAATTTTAACAGTTTTAAGTGCTCGACCCGAATGTTTCGAACCACAGGGTTGTGCTGGACAACATCTGAAATGATAATTATTTGAGTACCTTTTCACGAATCAAAAAATGAGCATAAGCATACTTATTATACTTTATAATGTATATGTAAAGAGATAACGTTAAAATGTGAAGGATATCCAGCATTGTTTAACAGTTTAGTCGACTATTTATTATTTAATTTAAATAAAATACACAGTAACATTTTTGAAATCATTAATACTGAAACTGATTCCTGAAAAGCAATGTTAATGTGTACGAAACATGATCATGAAGCACGAAAATTTTTCAAACTAAACATTTGCTTTATTATTCTTTAGCAAAATGTTGCAAAAAAATGGGAGCAGGCCGGAAACTCGGCCCGCGGGCCGGGCTAGGCCCTGCCGGGCTGCGGGCCGCAATGCAGGCCTCTACTGCACACTACAATAGGTCTTTAACATGTGTGCAAGGTTGTACAGCTGTATCTTTCATACAATGAAAACTGCCACAAAGATACATGTCGGGGTCACAGTTGAAGGGCTCTACAGAAAGATAGAAGCAATGTTATGCAAAACGGTATTGTCTTGTTTCGAGGGCCCATGGGGACTACAAAATACGTAAAAATGAGAGAAATCTGAGATGAACGAAAAATGGGCAAAAAAGTGACCCTTGCCCCCGCCCTTAATTTAATCCGAGTTTTTAGTCAAGTCAACAAACATTTGAGGCATATGTAAAATCAACTTTGTTTTAGTTTACTTTGTATCTCTTTTATGTTACAGAAATACAGACTTCCTCAGAAAACCCTCAAAATGAATACGAGCTACAGTAACAACACAACCGATGGCGATTTACACTGTGGCGATTTTGCACCCGGGCAACATATTTTGACTAAAGTTATACTACTTATCATTGTGTCCCCATTTCTATGCTTAATGGGCACCATTGGCAACGCTTTGGCTGTGGTCGTATTTCTGCGAAAGAATCAACGAAGCCCCAATAATTACTATCTAATTGCACTCGCAATCGCTGAAATCGGAATGCTGGTTGCCGCAGTCGCCCTATATACGGTAGAAGCCCTGTACGATTATTTGGGCAGTGCACTTATCTACAAAATTTGGATGTCCTACGTCCGGGAGGTCTTCTTTATCAGCCATTTCTTTCAAATTCTTGAAGTCTACATGACCGTGGTGGCGACGGTTGAGCGATTCCTGGCCTTGGTGGTTCGTCGAATGGCCGGTCACTGTCAGAGTACCCAGGTTGCCGTCTACAGTCTTTGTACTGCAGTAATATCCTTCCTTATGGCTTTCCCTAAATATCTGGAGGTTGAGGTCATCTTTAATCCCAACTGTACCGGATTTGGGGCCTACTCCCTGCGGCTGTCTTCCCTGGCTAAGGATCCTACCTATTCCCTTGTCTACGGGGTTTATGTTTCCCATATCTTGATTCTATTTCTTCCATTTAGTCTGATTTTGGTTCTCAATGTGTGGTCAGTCTACACCTTTACCAAGGCTGAACGATATCTAAAGAAGTTTGGCAGCACCATTCACGGGGAGTATGGTCGCTACGCCACTGCATATCGGCACCTGACCGAACAACAGCGACGTCGTGTTCGCGAGAAAAGACGTGAAGGAAATCTGCTGCTCCTAATTGTTGTAGGCATTTTTCTGATATGCAATTTTCCGGGATTCGCCCTAGCTTTAATGGAACACATCGATAAACACTTTCTGATCCGGCATAGGGAATTGTACGCCTTTTTTAGAGATCTGATCAACCTGTTAACAATGATCGCAGCGTCAACCAACTGTGTCATTTATGTCGCCTTCGGTCACGCATTTAGAAAAGAGCTACGGCAGGTCCTGCGTTCCCTATTCTGCATCAAAAAGCCTAAATCACACAAACGAGCTATCTCTCAAATGAAACACAACGACCTGCAGTCGGAAGCAACAGGACTAACTCCACTATGTCCAAGTGGCGCTACCAGCAATCAAGCTATTATCCATCCCGTAAACCGCACCAGAGACAGTCTTGGAAGCGCTTTATCTGTGCCGATCGAGCAAGAGCAATTGAGAATGGATATTATCGATTATGTATCCAGATTTATGGACGGTGGTGATAGGCAACCCCTGAAGCATTTGCCATCAAATTCGCATTTATCCTGTTACTCTCTAATCAATTTGAATAGCCCGGTTAGAGAACCAAAATCAAGAAAAACCGATTTCTCCGCTGACAGCGTTAAAACTAGATTTACGAATGAAACCGATTTATAGTCAAGGCCAGTGGTCAGTAGCAATAGATAATAGTACGAGTATAATTTATCGATTTTGTTACAAAGGCCTTAAAATTTAAGTATCTGATTATCATTTTTATCTATGATTATTTTTATTTAAATTATCGAGTTAGAAATTCACAATTTATCCCTTGTGTTAACAGATAGTCTAGCTATAAGCATTCTGGGTATCTTCCTTATCTTATCTTATCCTTGCATTATCTTCCTCCATAATCTATTTCAACTTCCAACTAACTACCAAGAAACCGTTGAGTTTATTAGAAACGTGTAAATTACAAACAGCAACATCACATGATTAAGTTTACACAATGATCAACCAGAAGTGTTTAAAACACAAGACAATTGAGAAAAAAGCTAGCATAGTGAAAAAGAGAGCATATATTTGGTAAGGCTGAAGTCAGTTTTCCGATTTCAAGGAATCGTTCAAAAGAAATCTTCGAAAGAGGAGAAAAAGGAAGGTCGACGCTGGCGAATCGTCATGGGACGATTTATTCCATGAACAATTCCATTGGTAGCAATTTGATCGCAAATCTGTATTTCAGCATTTCCAACACGATGACGCATTCCATAGTTGTAAGACAAGACACGAGTACCCGCTTTTGTAGCATGAGGAACACGGAGCAAGATATCACCGTCTAAACGGTTGCAGCAGAGCTGTTCTACAATTTTAAGAAAAATAACAGACATAACAATAAGTTGCAATTTCTGAGGATTCAAAAAAGTCTCGCAAGCTAACCATGTAACTGGCAATCAGAGAAAACAGCCAGTACAGCAATGGATCGGCTTTAATTTGGATCGCTGATTCGTTATATGCGGAAGTACTTGGAAATTTTCAGAAAAATTTTACATTAAATTTCTACTTAATTTTAATGCTTCTGTGGTCATAGCTAAATTCCGTTAGGCTGCATATCACATGCTTAAAGTGAAAATGAAGTAGAGGTACAAGACTGCGGAAAATGCTTTTTTGAAAAATGAAAGGTGAAAATGGTAAACTATGGCTGGGTTACGGGAGATGTTGATATTTGAATGGAGGGAGCTCATCGAAAAGGGAGGGGGGCACTCAGGCAATGATGTGCGTCCCATCCAGTGATAAACTGAGACAACAACGAGATTCCGGTACGATGCATCTCCACAATGAATACGTCTATATTCTCACTTAACTCTAACTCAATTCTAACTTAATTAATAGTGTACACAAACATTGCAATCACCTGTGAGCACATGATTCAGCACGAAAATTTTCAGTTGTTCCGAGTCGCCTAGAAGTTCATCCACAAAGCTGTCACCAAGGGACTCAAAAGCCTCATTTGTCGGGGCCAGGACCGTGCCCAAATCTGGACTCTGGAACTCCTCCTCCAATCGGCCAGCTTCAATCAGCATGATAAACTGGGAATAGTTTCCGGCAGCGCGCAACAGTTCCAGGGCATTTTGGCTGGGCACCGTCAGCACCTAAAAGATCATCATTGAAAGCTAGACTCTGTTTGACAAAGAGTAGACTAAGGTAGCGTTCGTTCTTACCAACAAGCAACTGTACCTGACACTCAAATAAATTTCAAAACATATTATCCAGCTTCACAACTGCAAAATAAGCCACCTTAAGCCGATTTCACACGATGGGGATTTTTACGGAGATTACCCGGGGTCACAACAAACAGCTAACATTTGGTAGCTAACATAAACTATTCTCGTTTCAGTTAAATACAACTAAAACTACATTGACGATGAAGTCAGCTGATTTTGCTGCTCTCTGATTGGTTGTTTCATGAGGATCCCCATAGAAAATTGCTCGGCGAGCAATCCGTCACCATGGGGATTTCCGTGGGTATTCCCACGAAAATCCCCATAGAAATCCCCATGGGGCTTCCCCGTCGGTACAGATGCGGTCCTCATGGGGTTCCCCATGGGGAAATCCCCTGGGAAATTCCCACGAAAATCCCCATCGTATGAAATCGGCTTTAGTGACAAAGCAAAAAGTTTAAAACTCAATTCAGCGGGAAAGTTTAAAACCCAGAAAACAAGCGAAAACAGGACAACACCACAATTTGAAGGAAACCTTACTCTATCGATATAGTGCATAACACCATCACATGTTTCCACATTTCCCTTGATAACATTGGCACACTGGATACTGGCATGAACGGACAGGAAACTCTCAAAGGAGACACCGAATCTGGGCTGAATAGAAAATCCCACACTGGTTCCGCCCAGAGTCTCGAACTGTTTTCCCTGACTTCCCAGTGAGAGTTCAACCTTATCAGAGATCACATGACCCAGCAACGTTTTCTTCAGCGCCGTCTTATCACTCAATCGCTCAGCAGTCTCCTTCAACAAGAAACTGACTACAAGAAAACAGACATCATAACTGAAAATTTGATTTACGTACTACTTTTTGTATGATTATACAGAACCATACAAAGAAGAAATAAAACAAAATGATCAAGCTACCATCAATTTTTCATTGGGCGGAATCAGCAAGGTTTTCTGAGGAAACTCTGCTACTTCACTGGCGGCTCCAGCATCTCTCAAAAGATCAGCAAATACTTCTCCACCATTTTTCGAGGAAGCTGTCACAGAATCCAGCACTAAAAATTGTTCTAATTTATTCATATTACAAAGCCGAGATTAGATGCGTTGCAAAGACCATTTTGCGGCAACTATACTGTCACAAAATATAGTTGGCAACTTGAAATAGAACTCAGAACACAAAAAATCCAAATTGCCCTGACTGTTTGTTGTCAAATAAAGCAACGTTAAAAAGGGGCAAAGTAGTTTAAGGTATTTCCATATTCCAATCTCAACACAATCTGCTGATTACTATGAATAATATCCATTTTCTGGTTCGTGGACACACCAAGAGAGTCAGAAGCTTGCTAAAAACAAACGCACTTGTTTCGCTCAGAAGTACAGTGTCGATAAAGTGAACAACACCATTGGTCGCCATTTTGTCAGCAGACAAAATCTGTCCATCCTCAATCAAGATGGCATCCGCATCATTGGCACGACTGGCATTCAAAAATCGACCAGCCAGATTTTGAACAACGGCATTTCCATGAACAGCTGCGCTGCAAATGGTATGAGGCAACAGGTGTTCCTTAAGAAGGCCTATAACCAAAGTACGTACATTGAGACAAGATTCAACGAAAAACCAATGAGAAGCAGGCGCAGGACAATTGTATAACGCAAACTAAGGTACACCATAACTGCAAGGAATCGCTGACCCAGATACAGCTGACAACTGAAAAAAGCATTTTAATTTGCCATTTCAAATATATAAAGTAACTCCAACACTACCAAGTTCGACCAAATTTAATTCAAGCTAGTGGTCGCATTTCTGCATTATTAGACTATCTCTTTGGCGAATATAGCAAATTTGATGCGCTGAAAAATGCTATTGCAATGGCATAATCTCCATCGTAAATGTTAACATCTTATATTCATCTGACAATGCATGTTGTTCATGCCGCACATGTGCGTCATGCCAGCACTTAACGTGTTAATCTGCCTGTTACAGATAGTTAATAGAAGATTATGCGATAAAAATGTTTTGAATCAGAAAACTGCAAGATAAGAAAGATGCCAGTAAAGCCAACCATCAAAGCACGAATCCTTATTCTGAATCTTTTGACGAATATCTTCTGGCAAGGCTTCAAACGCTTCATTTGTGAAGGCTAAAAGGGTCAAGTGTTCGCCAGAGTCACTCAATTTTGCCATGTCTTCCTGGCTCAAAACTGAAAAGAAATAAAATTAAATCAGGAATTAAGAATAAGAACATTAGGTTAGACACATAGCTGCCTTACAGCAAGAATACACTAAAATTGAAATTAAATCAGTTAAAAATACAACCTTCACATAAGCTAATTCGTTACAATCTTTAGAACACAAATTTCAAAATTGAATCAACACATTTACTATTTCGCATAGCACTAAGTTTTGGATGAGTGTCAAGAATCTCAGCAATGGTTTGAGTGGCTGGAAGCATCAATCGGTCCACGGTATGAATAATTCCATTTGAAGCCAAATTGTCCACAGATGTCACACGAGCACAGTTGGCAGTTATAAACTGTGAAAAATGCAAACAACATTTGTATAAACCGCCTGAATCACATCAAGTCGGTGTTTTGGTGATTCCTGATCCCGCTTCTCAGTTAAAAGCTGCAAAAAGCTGACCTCTACAGCAGACCCTGGGAGCATGGGCGCACCCAGGGGGGGGGGGGGGTCGGGGGGGTCCCACCCCCCTTTTTGTCCGACCCCCCCCCCCGAGATTCTTGGGGAGAAAGCAAAAATTGAGCTAGTTTTAGTGCATAAAATTAAAAATTATGAAACTTTTCGCTCCTGCGCCGCTTTTCTATCTCGATTTTTCAAGTTTTTCTCGCCTGCTTTTCTAACTAAATTTTCAAAATCTTTCGGGCCTGCGGCGCTTTTCCATTTCCATTTTACTGAATTTCCGCGCCTGCGGCACTTCTATCACGATTTCAAAATTTTTCGGGCCTGCGGCCTATATTTTGTCTCAACTTTAAATATTTTTGGCATCTGTTGGTTTCTACTAGGGATGCACCGGGGCCTGGCCCCGGTCCCGGCTCCGGCCTCGGTAGTCAGGCCTCGGCCCCGGTGGTCAGGCCCCGGCTTCAACCGGGGCCTGAACTCAGCTAACTTTGTAGATGCTTTAACTTGTCTTCTTACTAGAATTTTGCAACTTTTGACGGCAAAAATGAATAAAAACAAGGAGATAGTCACTTGGCTCAACGAAAAAACTACATTAATATAGTGTTTCTACCAGATTTTCGTGACCTGTTAAAATTTTTAAAAATTTGAGCTACTTTCTGTCTTTAAGGCCCTGGCCCCGGCACCGGGGCCGCGATTTGGTCCCGGCCCCGGTACCGGGGCCGCTATTTGGCCCCGGCCCCGGTCCTGACCGGGACCGAGAGCTGGGCCCGGCCCCGGCACCGGTAGTGGCGGCCCCGGTGCATCTCTAGTTTCTACGTCATATTTTTAATTTTTTGAGCCTGCGGCGCAATTCTATCTCGATTCTAACAATGCGCCTGGCAGAGCTTTTTATTCAAATCTTTTCATGCTTTCCAATACAAATTTTGCCATTATGTATAAGAATTTCTCAACTTTTATTGAAATCATTTTAAAGATTTCCATCACAGCTTTTTTTAAAAATTTTCTCAACTTCTGGGGGGCTCCGCCCCCAGACCCCCGCGTCGGCTAGCGACTAGTCCTGAATCTCGTCATTTTTGCTGCTCCCACAATGAACTCTTTGTTGAAAACTACCGGCGCCAGTCCCCCCACGCGTATATAAACGTGTCAGGCGAAAGCAAAAATTTTTTCCGGCCCGACCCCCCCCCCATTTCAAAATCCTGGGTGCGCCTCTGCCTGGGGAGGGGGTCCAAGGTCAAATGCAACGGAGTGGTGCGGGAGACAGAGCCCCCAGAAGTTGAAGAATGTTTGCATTTTTGCCCATAAGTCGTACACTGGATTTACTAAAAATAGCAAACATGTTTCCTTTTGCCACCCTAAAGGGGGGGTGTAGTCCATAGTCCACGAAGAGCCTCCTGGGTGCGGCCTATTCTTTTTACAGAGATAGAGAAAAATCCAAGTTATACATACTATTCATTTTACATGATTTGTCAAAACAAATCGATAAGACGCCTAAAACTCGTACTGAATCTAATATACTTAAAATCAAAATTATTGCGCCTGTTTTTCTTTAATTAGCCTTCTTACTGGCTTAGGGTAGGCGAAAAAGTTGATCCTGATTTTGGCATCGCTCTCTGCATCAGTAGCTATAGTCATTTCATCGTAGAAATCTGTCGACTTCAGCCAGGATTTCACCAGATGGTTTTGAATGATATTACGAATAAATTTCAGTTCATCACCAGTCTCCAAAACAACTCCAGTTATTCCTTCCTAAAAATATTGTTCCAAATACGTCATTTGAAGTTCAGAACTTAATTTCCCCTCCGTCAAGTTTTTGTACTATTCGTTAGCATAACCGACTCAACTCAAATGTCAGAAGAAAGTTAAATGGCGCAATAGATCCACATAAACTGAAAAATTACTGTCTACACGTACGTACGCACCTTATCAGTGACATCGGTCAAAGCGTCCTGTCTGGGAGCAAAAATTGTGACATTTCCTTCCGTCAGCAAATCAGACAATCCAACTTCAGTCAGAGACTCCACAAAAACTGACATATTCATGCTGATTAAAGTGTCCACCAGATTCTCCAGATTAAGTTCTGAAACATACAGATAAATGAAAAATAAGTACACACGCGATAACGAAACATTGAGCTGCCGGCAGCGGAGTGAGACACTCTAATCGTGAATTCTTTTTAATTGTAAACAGTTTTTCAATTTTGAACAATACACACTGATTGACATCACTAATGAAAGTTCGCTATACATTTAGTAGACGAGCTAAGTCAAAGTTAGTCAACGAACTCTTTAAGACATATATATATATATATATATATATATATATATATATATATATATATATATATATATATATATATATATATATATATATATATATATATATATATATATATATAACTTTAGAACAGTCCTAAAAAATGTTGAAATCCTTCTGCAAAGGGAAAGCAGAAAAAAACAAAACTGCAAACGACTACCAAAATTAATTTTTAATAAGTAAACATGATGACTGACTCTTAGTACAGCCTCTTTGACCCTCTTCGCGAGCGTAGCCGTGACAGCATTCGTATGTAGTTGCATAAACTTTCGTTTTGCCTCCGCGACCAACTCTAAACACCAGGAATATATTACGCATTCAACGTGTAAATTGTATTTCTAATGTCAAAAAATTTACCTAATCTCCAAAACAGAGAAGTGATAAATCAACGCGTGCAATATGGGATTAAAGAACGGGTAAATGCAAAATTCGACAACTGAAAAACCAAAAATTAGAAACAGTAGATAAGTAGAAATTAAGCTATAGTATAACCCATGCCCGGTAGCACAAATGGCTTATCCCTAGAGGGGGTGGATGGGGGGTCGCCCCCCCATTCGGCGACCTCCCCCCCATTCGAGGAGACCCCCATGAAAAGCCTCCCATAAATTGCGACCTCCCCCCCATAACCCCAAAAATTGCCAAATTTTGCCATTTTTACCTTAAATTTAAAACATTTTCCGGCTTCTCCCTATTTTTGACTAAATTTTTGCTATTTTATCTTAAAAAACACCTAAAATTGATCATTTTAGCGGTTTTTAGCAGTTTGTACACAAAAACCCACAAAAATGCGAAAACATTTTCTAAAAATATGCCCCCATAAAAAATTGCCAAGGGATAAGCCAGCACAACAGGCAAAAAATCTGCACAACAAAGTCGTTTCCGATATTCAACTATTTGATTTTAATTTGTTTTAGTAATATCCATACTTCATCAAACATTTATGTGCATTTTCCGACGTAAAGCACTGTGTAGACGTTGAAGTAAAGCCTTCAAAGAATCCATCAGAGCCGCTAGGAGACTCTTCTTCCTCGTACTCTTCGTTCCGTCGGCATATGTTAGATCTGAAATAGACTTTGCATCTTATACTTAGAAAAGAAGCAGCCACAATGCAAACAGTCGTGGTCAGACCGTCAAACTAGACAGAAATGTTTTTAAAATTAAAAGATTAAAATTAATTAAAACTAAAAATTCTAGTTCTTACGTAATCAATTCTTAGAATCGTAACCAACGAAAAAACATAGGTTCACCAACTCAGAAACGGCAGCAAGTTAATTATGCTCTGAGTCTGAGAAAAGCAAGAACACTGCTTTCTCAATATATAAATTGGGCTTCTGAGAAAACTCCTAAACTCCTGACTTTCCCTCCGGAGGAGTTCAAAACCCACGGTACACCTTAAAAACGTTTTAAGTACTTGTATTACGTAATCCTGGAGAAGAAATTCTGGGACCAGCATGACATGCTGTCTCTAAGAGCTCTGGCTTTTCTCCGCGGTGTGAACCGTTTTAACCATTCTAACCACACGAAACCTCCAAGAACACAAATTTGTATGTATTGTAAATTATGTAACATACATACGTACGTATACAATAACGTGGGTACGTACCCTTTCCACCAAGGTTGCAGACGTCCAAAGATACGACCGAAGACATCGTTGTTACTAGTATCATCGCCTTCACCAAAAAGATCGCCGTAGTCCTCAGAAAGAAGTTCTTTCATCAGCTGACTGAAACGATCCGACGATCCGAGCGAAGAGCCGCCGAAAACTTCCGAAAAATACGGCAATCCATCATCTTCATCAAATCCGGTATCCAAATCAAAAACAGACTCAGAACTGTCCGGCTAAAATATAGGGAAAGAAACGCCTGTTTCAACTGCAACTCAAAGTAAATGTGTACAAAGAAATAATAATTTTAAAATTTTAAACGGGTTTCATCTGCGCTTATTCTAGTAGGAGGCATAAAAGACCTCCCCCAAATTTGTTCCCACGTCTCCAAAAATCGCCCCCCAAACCGGAGGGTGCTACTTTTGGTAACACTGTTAACAATTTGTTTAACTTTCAAAGCGTCGAACTTCCAACCCTTTCATATTATGTTCTTGTTACTTAAAAATTCGTCAACGTTTGGAGGGCTCTGCATCGCAGACCTCCCCTGTCCTTTGAGAAACGTTTCACACACGCATTTTCTTACAAAGCACGCTTTTTTCTTAGAAAAACACAGGTCCGAATTTAAAAAAATCCCCGAGCAGCATTTTTAGCATACAAAATGTTTAAAAACATTCTTGTCCCACCCCAAATTGCTTGCTCCTCAGACTCTTAAAAATTTTTAATATCATATCATATCATTTATTAGCACAAGCATACATACAGTAAAAGGTTATTATGCAAATTTTAAACTGAGTTCTGGTGTAGTGGAAGTTTTTAATTTTAATTTTATTTAATATTTTAAAATTTTTTAATTCAGCAGCCTCCAGTATGCACCCACACCAAATTTCGAAGTTATTGGTCAAAAAATCAAAAGTTAGGGCTGGGGGGGGAAAGCGCAAAAGATCCACTTCCCGACAACAGGAAAATCAATGCGTACGTATATACTATACAATGTGAAACTAAAAACGTAATTTAGGTTTGCACTAATGACATATGGTTTGTACAGACCCGTTCAAACAAGGCTCGCTGTTCTCTGATCGGCTCATGGTGGTAAACTTTCTGATCTAAGGCCGAAACTGACCGTTTGCGAACATGACCACTGGAATCAGCAATTGCAAAAAGGAAAGTCAAACCCAGCAGACGCAACATACTGAAGCTGAAACGCAACAACAAACGAAACTATGCCTGCTTTACAACAGAATATAAATAGAGCGGAAATTTGCACTGCAAATTTATAAGTGTGAATGGATAAATAACAATGAGTCACCCCTAAATGCAAGCAAAAATAAAACTGACTAGTCTAGAAAGTTCTAGAGAGATGAAATAAGCAATATAAACAGGCGCTAGGTATTTGCATACGTTATCACGGGAAAACGGGCTTAAATAAACAAAGTTTTGATTTTTATCAGAATTCTGTGCTTTGATTGGTTTAACCAACACTATTTTTTCGACGTCCTCCAATATATAAAGTAGAAACTGGCACTAAAGCATACGTATATATATATATATATATATATATATATAAAAGCTAAACTGATGTAGCAGGATGTGAAGACTTGTTGATAGCATGAAAGTCAAGCAAACAGTGCAAATGGATACTGCAGACAGAGTGTGTAGGCAGACTCAAGTGTGAGAAGGACTTGCATGGCAAACTATGCAATATATATATATATATATATATATATATATATATATATATATATATATATATACAGGAATAGCGCACACAGTTTCCACACGTATATATAAGTGTACAATTTCGTCAGTGCATAAGCATTACGTCTATACATTTACAAAAAAGTTCCCCAGCACCAATGTGGAGGGTACGCACTACGCAGCGATAATTATTTTGCCTCGTGGGAAAAGCGGTTCACTTGAACTTTATCACCCCCTCAATAATGTTGGTCAACTTCAATGCAATATTCAATGCAGCTATTTTGGCCAAAATTGGATATGTTTAAGACACATATTGCAAAAATGTCCAAAAAGTCCAAATTTTGGCTAAGAATGCTTATTATTACGAGAAATGCATACAAGTTTTCAGCTGTTCTATGCACTTTCCACAACCCCATACAAATTTTCAGATTTTGCTACCCTCCACCCCGTTCCCGAATTTTGGCCAAAAGTGGTCAAACATGGTAAAAAAAAAGGTAAAGTGACCCCTGGAGAGAACTCCAACCTACAGAAGGTTATAGGGTGCCGGTGCTTATCTCCGGATTCACAGCCCGAAGCCAGGAGCGACAACTCTAATGTTGACTACATCTGTGGAAAGGGGGCCAGCCCTTCATCAGGCATTACGCCAGAACACAGACTCCTGTTACCTTCCCACCGCAGTGGTACCCATTTACCGACCAGTTAAGGATAGACAGCTGGGTTGGCTGGAGCCCACGGCGAACCGATATGTGCTTAGTCCCTTGCTCAAGGGGATTTGTGAAAGCCTTGCGGCAGCGGGGATTCGAACCTAGGACCGTCAGATCTTCAGTCGAACACCTTACCACTCGGCCATTACGGCACAAACATTACTCAAACATGGTACAACATAAATAAAAGATATAAAGATGTTTCACAATTTTGGGGACCCCTTCCACCCGGCGGATCCCCCTGTTTTTTGCCCAGCCACACCTACGTGAAAATGGTATTTTTAACATAAAAAGGAAGAAATTTGGAGGAGGTTTTGGGGGCTGCGGGAGGATTGGGCATAGTTTCATCGGAAGTTTTGGTTAGGGGAGGAAGGGTGGTAAATTTTGGAAATCTGGTGGTCGGCACTCGGCCTGCGAAATGTAATCAGGGTATTTTTTACAGGGGGGGGGCCCCCCGAAATTGACCGTCCCCCCTCCCGAAAATGCCTTCCCCCCCCGAAATCGCCCCCCCCCGGGATTTTGGTCTGCCCCCTTAATGAGGTCTACATTTTTTCCAAAAATGGTCAAATTTTCAAAAATTGTCCGGCTTCGCCGGAGATTTTTTCGTAAAAATGGCTATTTATACCTTAAATCCTGGTATTTTTGAGCACTTTTTGTGTTTCACCATGCAAAATACGCCAAAAAATACCATTTTTTGGCTCATTTTTGCAAAAAAACCTTCCCCCCCCCGAAAATTTCTTTTCCCCCCCCCGGGAAGCCCCCCCCCGGAAAAAAATCCCTAAAAAATACCCTGGTAATGGGGGTAGCCCGCCTGAACCTCCCCAAGATTCGGAAGTCAGAAAAATCAAAAAAGGTCCAAAAACGCACTTTTCTGCATTTCAACTCTTTTTGTCAAGACGAGGCTTGCTGTTGTCGTTGTATGCGATTTAACACGGTTTTAAAGCTATTTTAAGCCAAAAATTAAGAAATAGTTGTCAAAAATGATAATTTTTGGGCAAAGTTTAGCTAAAGTTTTAGCTCCAAAAAGTGCTGGGGGTTCAATCTCGGGAGGCGGGCGATGTACCCCGATTTTTTTACTTACCCTTCCCCAACTTTCGGCTACCACCACGGAACCCTCCCAACGATTTTTGGACTTAACAAAATGTTAGCTTAAGGTGGCTGAAAATGGTATATAATTGTCTGAAAATTTGGATTAGAATCACTTCAAAACGGTGTAAAAACGCCTAAAGCGTTAAAAACAAGTTTTATGTTGAAGGAAAAAGTTAAAGTACAGAAATTTTTGCATTTTGTGACCATTTTTTGAAATTTCTGAGTTCCAAATTGTGGCGGGTGTTGGGGGTGACACCCTCTAACTGAACCACTCCAACATAAGTGTACCACCAGGCTGTTTGTCCCCTGTGAAACTTCCCCCATCAAAACGCCAGACCCCCTCCCCCATACGCGACCTTGACTACTCCCCCCCCCCTAAAAAGAGTCTAAGTCCAAAGAAGGACAAAACGCACAAGTTTAGCAAAAATTTTTGCAATTTTCAAAAGTTTTCTGAAAAAATTTGCTAGAAATAGTTGAAAACGCTAAAAAACAAATAAATGGCCATTTTTAGCTGAAAAAAGTTTGGGTACAGTATTTGGTAAACATTTCCGATTTCTGAGACCCCACCAAGGGCGGATATGCAATTTTTACTCCCCCCAACAGAAACAGGAAGTACACAGGTAGATTCAGAATTTTTACTTCCCCGCGATCCAAACAGGTGGTACACCTATGTCCTCCAAGACCCAAAGTTCCAGAAAAACTACGGGGGGTAGGGTAGCCAAAAGTTGGTCGTTTCAAAAGAACGTTTTCAAAACAGAACCTTTAGCCAAATTTAGCTAAGTTTTTGAGACTACAAATCACAGGGGGCGGCTGCTGTAAGTTGGGGAAGGTATGTCAAAAATTCTGGTAAATTTTCTCGAAATTGTTGGAAGATACCTTCCTACACCATAGGTGTACCACCTGCTTGGGTTGGCAGGCGAGGAGTAGAAAGTCCAAATGTGGCTAAAGGGACCTATCCACATAGGTGTACCAGGTGAGTTTACCCCCTCTGAGACCCCCCGGAAGGCCAGACCCCCACCCGCACCCCCCCTTATCCGACCTCGACTACTCCCCAAAGCCGAGCTCAGACCCGGCCCCTCCCCCCTAAATTAGGTCTAATACTTTAAACAACGGAAAAATTTTGAAAAAACTCGCTAAAAATCAGCTCAGGGTTTTTTTGAAAATCGGGACTGTGTCAAACTTGTGTCCAGCTAATTTTATTTGTGTCCAGCTAAGAAAAGTTGTGTCCAGAAACAAAATTTCGAGCAGCTCTAATATAATGTAGTTAGTGTTGTGCCCCGGAGCTCCGCTCCGACGGAGCTCCGGAGCGGAGCTCCGATTTTCGGTGCTCCGGAGCGGGCTTCTGCTCCGGAGCTCCGGAGCTCCGGAGCTCCGGGTACCCGGAGCAGCCTTTTGCAAGCTTTGAAGGTGCTAAGAAAAATTCGAAACTATGATTTTTTCCGTGAACTCCACGATTTCTCCTTGCAGCACGTAAGAATGGAATAAATATTAAATATAGTTGTCGTACTCCTGTTTTTAAAAATGTTTCAGTTTTCTCAAGGCTTCATTCTTGTACTTCTCAAGACTGCTCCTTTTTCTGGAGACAATTTAAACTTTTCCATTTTGTAAATAAAAGAAAAATTAAATACAACTCTAATATAAACATTTAAGACTTGACTCCGTAAAACGTTTAAATTTCGCACTTGTTGATTTTCAATTAAATATTACCTTTCCGTTAAATCTATTCCTTGTAAACTTTCAACATCTGCAAGCTGAATTCTGCTAGCTTAAATTTATATAGTATGTTAATGTTAATTTGATTATATACATCCTCATGATATATAAGTTAAATACCTAGTGGGTAAATGAAATCTGGTCCACGTCTGTCAAATTTGCAATATTTTATGCATGATTTTGAAAAGTTTGGTATACATTTGATGAAATTCTTGCAAGAAATATTGAATATTTCATGTGGAATATATATAAAATTTAAATTTCCCAAATCTTGAAAGAAAGTGAAACATTAAAATAAACTGCAGTGTAAAAAAACTAATATGGGCTTTTATGTAAGCACAACTCTATGCACAATCAATTACCCCAAAAATTCTGTGAAATGTGGTCAAAAGCTGAACTTAATTCAGATCAAAAATACGGTTAACAAATGTATACTTATAATATGTAGCAAAGAAATCAGCATCTAAAAATAAACAGTTAAGCGATAAAAGTATCTATACAGCGAGTTGGCATGCTTTTTATTGAATAAACAAGCTGTTTTCAGCTTAAACAGAAATTTTTACAATTTTGCCTCCACTAACAGTCGGTGCTCCGACAGCCCGCTCCGGCCGGAGCTCCGGAGCGGGCAAATTTCTTGACGCACATCACTATGTAGTATATAATTATATAATACATAATATATAAGTGGTATTTAACGCGCTATTTTAGTATAGGAATAAAATTTGTTATTATGCGAATAAATTATATATATAGTGGTCTATTGTTTGCAATTGTCTAGCAATTTGCAAGGGTCACCGATGCCACACTTTTCTTGTTGACGTCGCAAGCCACAGGACAAGAATATAAAATTTAAACGTAGAGATGCGGGGGGTCTGGGGGGCGGAGCCCCCCAGAAGCTGAGAAAATTTTGTAAAACTGATGAAAATCCTTGATGGAAACACTCAAAACTTTGATTTCGGCAGCCAGTAAAGACCCAAAATATAAACAAGCTGCCACAGGGCAAAAATTGCTTAAAATTATGGTTTGGCAACATTTACAAATGGGTTATTCTCTTGTGCAATTTGGTGTCTAAACTGGTTAGGTATATAAGTATATATTTCCACGACTCTGTATATACAACGAATGCACACAACTTCACAGAACACTAGAGTGAGTGTGGTTACTATGTGTACGCAAGTATATACTTCTTCAGATATTTTAGGAAATCAGTTTATATATACTAAAAGAATTTCATTGCATAAGCCTTCACTAAGTATTCTATCTGGGATAGGACTGAAAGATGTATGAATATAGAAATTCGCGCCGAAGGCGCGAAAATTTTTTGGAATTTTCTGCAAAAAGTACCTGAAACACTTGTATTTATATTATCAGAGATAACTGAAAATTTCTACTCAAGGTCAAAAATTTTTGCGGAACTTTACGCAGAACTCCGAAAAAAGTTGCGGAATTTTCAAAAAAAGTGCAGAATGTCGCAGTTTTTTTTCAGCGGAGCCGTTTTTTCAGTTAATTTTTGCACAAATAATGGATAAAGCTTCCTTGAAATTTCAACTGCCAAATCGAACTAACTTCATGGATTTGCTAAAGAAACTTCGCCCTAGAGGTGGATTTTCTAAGAAATTATTAAATTAAGTTAAATGCAAATATATATAAATAAAATAAGTAAAAATAGAAATGTTAAGCATAAGAGTACGTAGGTACATATATAGTTGCGGAACGATTAACCAAGTTAAGATAGGTGGCCAAAGCCTAAAGGAGAAAAATGTAAGGATAAGAGCGGGGGGTCTGGGGGGCGATAGCCCCCCAGAAAAGTTAGAGCTTTTTTAAAGATTTGGGATGCTCAGGAATTTTTTCTGAACACTTCTCTATGAAAAATTTAGCTGTGTCTACCTTGTGTCCAGCTAAAAATTTTTGTGTCCAGCTAAGAAAATTTGTGTCTGGACACGCTCCTGGACACAAAAAAACCGTGAATCAGCTATATATACAAACATTTAAACACGTTTAGATATATATAGCTTTTTAAATGGTAGTATAAGCAATTTTTAAACTACAATTTGGGCTAATTTTGTCACATTTTGGCATCAATTGGCCAGTTTTCAAGCCCTATTTTCGGATACCAAAACTAATGACAGAAGCATTTGAGTAGATTTAATGGACTGTACATCGAAAAAGAGGCATTTTTAGTTAAACAACATTGGGTACACTTTAGAGGGGCCCTCCCACACATTTCGGATTTGGGTGGGGTCCCTTTAGCCAAATTTGGACCTTCTACACCCCCCCCCCCAACCTAAAGAGGTGGTACACCTATGCCCCTCCAAAATCCGAAATTTGGAGGGGGAGGACCCCCCTAAACTGTACCCAAGGTGTTTTAGCTAAAAATGCTCCTTTTTCGATGCAGAGTCCACTAAACGCACTCAAATGCTTCTGTCACTGGTTTTGGTATCTGAAAGTAGGATTTAAAAATTGACAAATTTATGCCGTAAATTAGCCCAAACTGCAGTTAATAATTGCATATATATATATACACGTATATATATACAGTAGCGTAGGTACAAAAAATTTTCGGGAGGGGGGTTTGGTCCGAAGGCTGGGGGGGGGGTAAAATTTAATGTTTTTGCTCAACAATTGTGTGTATATATGCACACTGCATACAAAAATTTTCTGAGGTCCACAGCGTATATAAATCTGTTGTAACCGAAAGCAGAATGCTAAAACCCAAAAAGGGGGTCTGGGAGGAGCAGCCCCCAAGAAGATGAGAAAATTTTTCAATTCTGCCATTAAAACGCTATTGAAACATTGAATTCTTTTCATTGTATATTATATATCAATTCCAAAACCAAATTTTTATATTTTAATTTGCTATATATTTTCTACTTTTACAATCTCGTACGAAAACTCAAACTTAGATGCTCCCATTATGAACAAGGTAATCTAAGCACATCCAGTATCCACAATGTAAAGCCTAGTTCACAGCCACCAAGTTTCGCGTCAAGTCAAGTCAAGTCACGTCAAAGTCAGCATTCACAGATGTCTTTGACCTGACTTGACTTGACTGGACTTTGACTTGAAGCCCTTAAAGTCAAAGTATACCAACGTTCTACTTTTTTGACTTGAAAACTTGAAAATTCGGCCAATCAGATTTGGACAAGTCTACACCAAAAGACACAGTCAATTTGTGCCTTCATCTGAAGAATAAGGGATGATACTCTCCAAACCGCTTCCGTTGATACAATTGGAAAATTGGCCTGTCATGTAACTTCCTCTTCCTCCGAATTCTTTTCCTTCTGGCATACAAGGCACCAGCAATCGCGAGTAGTTGTTGAGAAGCAACGAGATTATGCAACATCATTACCTAACCAGTGGTAATTAAAGATAATCACGAGCAGCACATTCAGCTGGATTACTTTAATTGAAAAATAATTTGAAATGAAATTTTAAAGCTTTAATTATAAAAAAAATTTTAATAAGTCTGGCATTCTCATGGAGGGGTCTCACAGGGGCAAACTGTAGGGCGGTACACCTATGCCTAAACGCCCCCCCCAACCTACCCCAACTACGACTACACGACTATATGCAACTTGAACTGTGCCCATAGGCGGCACTGGACAAAAAGTCTGGGGGACGTGGGGTTCGGCTCTAGAAGGGGAAGCCGGGCCAGGAAGGTCCCCGAAAATCGCTAATAACTCCTTAACTTTTCAATTTTTCGCGACTTTTGGCCAAAAATTTGGGGGGGGGGGTCGCAAAATTTGAAAATCTGGGGGGTGGACGCCATAATTCATCATTTTGGCGGAGACAGCCCGCCCCCCCACCCACACCAAACACACTGATGTACCTAGGTGTAAGGCTGGTGGGAGGTAGCCCCACAACAGCCATTTTTCAACCCTCCTCCAGAAATTTGGGGAGGGGGCGTCACCACAGGTGGACACATAGGTGTGTTAGGGGGGGGGGGGGGGGGGGGGGGGGGGACCCCTCCCCCCAAATGGAGGGGTCGCCAACCCCCCCCCTAAAAATTTTTTCCTACCCCTCCCCCCAAATCGATTTTTTCAGACCCCTCCCCCCTAAAAATTTACTAACCCCTACCTAAATTTTTGAAAATTTTTAGCTAAAAATTCGAAATTTTTCCAAAAAATTCCAAAAATTAGCGAAAAATTGCTAGAATTCGCTTAATTAAGCTAAAAATCGTGAAAAATAGCTGTAAATTGAGAAAATTTTTCAATTTTTTAACGAAAAACCAATTTTTCGCCGACCCCCCCCTCGAAAATTTTTCTTACCCCTCCCCCCAAATCGACTTTTTGCGACCCCCCCACCCCCGTTTTTCGCCAAACCACCTCCTTACTTTTTTCTGAACCCCCACCCCCACTTTTTTCGCCAGCCACACCTATGGGTGGACAAGGGGGGGGGGGAAAGGGGAGGAATTTCCCCCTCTCCTAGAAGTCGCTCACAATGGGTCACGAAATTGCTCTCCCAGAAGGGGTAAGAAAATTGGCCACAAGGGGTAAGAAAATTGCCCAAAAAATCCAAAACCAAAACCAAAATTTCCAAAAATTTCCGGAATTTTCACTTGAAATCTCTATTTTTCGCTAAAAAACGTCCAAAAAACATTGTTTCTGCAAAAAAATGCCTGTTTTTCGTTGAAAAAACCGCAAAAATCGCTTAAAAATCGCTTTCAAAAATACTCATAGGAAAAATTGCTACCACAAGGGGTACCAAAATTTGCTTCCACAAGGGTCAGTGAAATTTGACCTCCCGTTCAGGTATGGGCGTCACCCCCAAATGGGAGGGGGGTAGCCATAGGGTAGCCATAGGGGAACCCTTCTCCCCAAATGGAAAAGTGCCGACCCCTCACCCCACCCTCGAAATATTGGAGGCAGACCCCACCCCCAAATGGCCAAATCCCAGACCCCACCCACCCAAATTTGCCAGACCCCACCCTCAAAATTTTGCAAATTTTGCCTCAAAATTACTAAAGATTCGAAATTTTTTGGAAACATTCTAAATTTTTGCAAAAAATCAAAGTTTTTTCGAATAAATGAGCAAAAATGAAGAAATATTTTTGATTTTCAGTTGGAAATAACGCTTTTTTAGCAAATTTGCGAATTTTTTCTAAATTTTTGATCAAAAATTTTTTTACCCCCCCCCCCCCCCCCCCACCAAATTCGATTTTTCCGAACTCCACCCCACCTCAAAACGGCTGACCCCACCCACCCTAATTTCAGGTACCCCCTCCCCCAACGTTTTCTCAAGGTACACTTATGGGGGTAGCCGCTCCTATGGCCAAAAATTGGGTATTTTTAGGGCGAATTTTGCAAACATTTTCAAAAATGTTTGGCTTAAAAGGTTTATTTTCGCGAGACATACACGTTTTTAATTGTATGGACTTTATGTCTCAATATTGACCTTATTTTCGACTTGAAAACATGTTGGCAATCAAGTTTTTGAGTTAAAAACCACTGTCTAATACAATTACAATTACAATTACAATTACTTCATGATCATAGTTAGATGTTTTTATCATTAGAACCATTCACCAATTTAGTTGGCACACTACCCCCCCCCCCCCCCCCCCCAACTTACACCTATGCTACCGACTCACAGCTTCTCAGAACTGCAATGCCGAAGCTGTTGGCATAGCAGTAAAATCATGACTGCAAACTTGAAATGAAGGTAAAGGAATGTTACACCAACTTAAGCAAAATAAAATTGGATATTTAAAGAAAGCAAATGGAATAAAATCATGTACTTATGTACTACTATTCGACCAACCGACATTGTGACAAAACACCGTACCCTGTATAGCCAAATATACTGAAATAAGAAATAAAAAGTGCGTTGTACAGTAGGGCTGCGGTGCCCTACTGTCATATTTCTTTTATTATTTGAAAAGATTCTTCACTCAAAATTAGTCCTAGTCTAAGTATTGTAATTTCGCTAAAAATGCCCCGTTAGCCTATAATTTTTGGTTTAAATTGTGTAATTGTCAGCATTTGTGCAAAGATAGATCATGCACTTCCCTAGTTACGTCTAAAATTCTATTTAAAAAGTCTGTCAAAATTCTATTGGCTGGAGGATTGTCACGTGATTTCGTAATCACTGTGGCTGCCTCCAGCCTCTCTCTCTATTAGTGTTGCCACCTTTGCCTTTAGCCTTCTTTCTTTCAGTCTATCTTCTGTTTTCGCCGCGACTGGTTGGTTTTCTCTCAGTGTCTTTCACCTAAGCAATACGCGCCGCAACTGAACGAAGTACA
>JASAND010024106.1:0-28928 GCA_030248195.1 Trissonchulus latispiculum
ATTTGTTCTGAATGTCTCTAAAATTTATCTTCTCTCTTTTTCTAGTAGGTCAGTCCCTTGTAGTTCTCTCTTGGTAATTCTATTTCTGTGTTTTGTTCGTGTATTGTTCAGAATAATCTGTCCTATTTACACTGTACTTCTTAATTCAAATTCTTGTACGCAGTTTTCGGGGTTCGCCCCAATATCAAGCATATTTTTAAAGTAAATGTGGTCTCATTTTTGGGCCATTTTAGGGTGTCTTTTGTAGTTTAGGTTTTTGTATTAGACTTGTATATTCGGTAAGTAGGGTTTTTTCTAAGAAATATTTGGGTAGGTAATTAGTTATTTTTAAGCATGTACATTTCAGCAAATTTGGGGTAGGTTTCTAATTGAGTCTTCGCTCTTCATCGGTGGTTAAACTCCATTCGGTAGGATTCACGTAGGTTTTGTTGGCGAGGTTAGTTAGGTCGACTGGAACTACATCTCCTCCAGGTTCGACGTTCTCCTTGTGCACAGTTTCCCACTCGTAAAGTTTGGTTGTTTGCACACTTCCAACTTTACAGTATTGCTTATCGGAATATTACTGGCTTCGGAACAGCAGTCATTAAGAAAAAAAATAGCTCACTACTCAAGCTCATTGTTACTGCTACCAAGAGTACATAATATATAAGAGTGTGACAGAAGGCAAGCTCTCTGTTAACAGCTGCAGGTACATGCTCTGCACGCTAACGGCTGACCCCCCCCCCCACAAATGTGTATGTGCTCTTCAAAGAAACTTGGCCGCTACGCTTGCATGCTGAAGCTCGAAAACACAACTACTCAGTTGGTTCAGTGTGCGTCTGCTGCGAGCTTTAACACGCAAAGATAGCGTGCGAATTTCTTTGAAGAGCACATACACGTTTGTGGGGGGGTCAGCCGTTAGCGAACATAGCATGTACCTATAGCTGATAGCAGAGAGCTTGCCTGCTGTCACACTCTTATATATTATGTACTCTTGCTACCAAGAGTTCATAATTCTGTTATATATTAGAAGAAGAGTGAGCCACTAGATTGCAGAAACCCCCTCCCGTTTGGTGGGGGGGGGGCGGGTTAGGCAGGCTGATTCTGGCTTTTGAGAAAGGATTCCGTTTGGGGGGGGGTCGCAAAGACAAGCTAGAAATGACTTAATTTGATTGGCTGTTGGCTACCCCCCCCCCCCACCAAACGGGTACCTCTTTTCTGCTAGCCCCCCCCCCAACCAAACGGGTACCTCTTTACTGCTCCCCCCCCCCCCACCAAACGCAGGGGATATGCTTTGTCGAAGAGAGCGACCCCCCCCCCCCAAACGGGGGAACACTCGCGTATGGTAGGAGCACCGTTACGCAATGCCAAGAAAAGGAGCCCTCTAGTGGCTCACTCTTCTTCTTAAATATAATAGAATTCTGAACTCTTACTGCTACTTAGTTATAACCAAGAGCTTATATAAATATAAAAGAAAAAGTGAGGCCCTCAGCTCTTCCTTATAGAATAAGCTCGAAAGATGACACGTGCACGCAATTAAGTCAGAAATTTCAGGGGTCCTACCGGTTATAATTATTAAGTCAGTATGCGTTTACATTCATTTGAACCAAAATTAATCTGTTGACTAATCTTCTACCTGCGATAATACTGTATAGTATAAGTCGATAATTCTTTATCTCAATTAGAACGATTTAGTCAGCCACTATTTTATTGTATACATCTTATGTGTGACAGATACAAGGAGTGAACGTTCAAAGTTTCCTTCCAATATTGTCACCATTAAAAAAGTTTCAAATTATTTGATGTGATCCAACCAATTCAGTAAGAAACATCGTCATAGCACTGACCAACGATATAATCAGTGCCAAAAATAAGCTTAATGCACCAGACAGTGTTACCGGGAGAGGTGTCGGTAAAACTCCCGAAACAGGAGTATCGTAATTTGTAGTTGTATGGTACTTCCGACGAATTTTAGTCCATATTCCATACTCAGTTATCTTGCCATAAAAAGTATTCAGTTGCTGCAGTAGTTTGGTACAGTTGAGGCAGACTAAAGAGCCCCTACTAACAGGAGAGGCATTGGTATGTTCAAACGCATAGATAGCGGGATGCTTTAACTCAAAATATTTGGCTGCCGTAGACCAGACGTAGCTGAAATATAACTTATTTTCTCCCACCAATTTTAACATGTCTATTTGCTTTTTCACTGTTAGCGATTTTATGGTAAGCTTCGATCGAGATGCTTCTGCCAGGATAACATCCCTAAAAAGCTTATTAGCGGTGCCATCCCAAGATCCAAAAACAGGTATCATTGCTTCAGATGCAGCCTGTATTACATTATTAAGACTATTAAAAGATAGCTTAGCCTTTCCAGTAGCCACGTCGCTGCTAATATTGGCAGCAATCCAGACAAGCAAAAGCTGGCAAAATATGTGCAGTAAACCCTGAAAAATCTTGTTCAAACTAGCTTTAAACCTTGATAGTAGTAACCTTTGTGATAGAAGGAAAATACATCCCATCAAATAAACTATGCTGAACCAATGCAATATTTGGCTTGCAGAATTTTTCCAAAATAGATTGACAAGGAAAGCGCCTCTTTCGGTTTCCAAAGGCCAAGAAAATCTGACAACTCCATGTGTTGCAAGGGTAAACTGATAAAAGGGAATAGTCATATTAATCCTGCCCAAAATCAGCTCTTTCACATTTCCACTGGCCTGGCTTGAAACTAAATCATAAGTACCGAATTTAAAGCCTCTTGGCGCAACCCACACAACATCGTATCCAGAAAATTGCGCAAAATCCATAACTACTTCGCCACCACTCCCGAAATCACAATATTTACGCATCGATAAAGCACATGGTGTTAGGAAAGGTAATTCAAATGGGCCTCCTCCTACAAACAAAACAGGCTTAGGACCTGAAGTATTCATCGAAAGACGAAATATGTATTAAAACTGCCACCAATCTAATTACAAATTAGCACCAATACAAATTCCGTCACTGAAATACAAGACTGTGGTAAGCTGATATCATCTAATTTAATAATGCGGAACTGTCCAGATGGAAATCGAAACCACTGGATTAAATTTCCACTGGTAAAACTGTCAACATTTTTGGTAAATTGGTAACTTTGGCAAGCATCAACAGCAAATGTTTTGAGTTAATCCTATCGGAGCATGTCTAAGCCTTGTTCGTTGGTTCGGTTGGTAACTACCGGGATTGGAAACTTAAATACTTGCACCATCTGTACGTCTACAGCTCTTTTATTCAAAATCTAATCTTAATACGATCCTTCACATGCAGCAACCAAGAAACCGCACATCGGAGAACGAATAATCGAAAAGTAACTAGTTCGCTCGGCAGCACAATTTCAGGACTAAGACAGTCTCAATATCAATGATCCTCTGACAACCGCAATGAAACCGCGCCCACAAGACTGGCACCATTAGCACCACAGATCAAGCAGATACAAAGGGAAGCACCAATTTCTCACAAAAGGGGTTTCGAAGTAATGCCAAAATTCCGTTAACTTCTGTTAAATTCCGAAGCCCATTAGATGGCGTCTTGATAGTCCAGAGAAGCAGGCACTGAAGAAATATTAGAAGATTTAAAGGTTTCTCTTCATTGCATTGCGTAACGGTACTCCGATCAAAATTAAACGAATATTCCCCGGTTTGGTAGGGGCAGATGTAGTCAACAGTTAATTAGATTGCAGGAACCCCTTACCGTTTTGTGACTACAGTAGTTTCAGCTAAGTTTCAAAAAGACCCCCAGTCTGGAGAGGATACGAAAGAAGCCCAATGCCAGTCAACACTATTACCATTATGAGCGTCTACCAGTATTTGCTATGGCAAAGTATTTCAGTAAAAAATATCGTCACAGCAGTAATTAGTGACATTATCAGGGCTAAGAATAAGCTTAAAGCGCCAAATACGGTTACCGGCATAGGCCTCGGTAAAACTCCTGCAGCAGTAGTATCGTAATTTTTAGCTGTGTGGTATTTTCGAAAAATTTTATTCCATATCCCATGCTCAGTTATTTTGCCATAAAATGTGTTGAGTTGTTGTAATAGTTTGGTACAGTTGAGACAGACTAAAGAGCCCCTACTAACCGGTGAGGCATCGGTATCTTCAAACGCATAGATAGCGGGATGCTTTAACTCAAAATATTTAGCTGCCGTAGACCATATGTAGCTGAAATATACCTTATTAGCACCAATCAATTTTAGCATGTCTGTTGTGTTATCCACTGCTAGTGATTCAATCATCAACTTGGACCGATTAGTTTCTGCTAGGAGAACATCCCTAAAACGATTATTAGCGATGCCGTCCCATGTTCCAAAAACTGGTATCATTCCTGCAGAGCGAGCTTGTATCACATTTCTTAGACTATCAAATGGTAGTTTTGCCTTTCCAGTAGCCACGTCGCTGCTAATATTGGCAGCAATCCAGACAAGCAAAAACTGGCAAAATATGTACAGTAACCCCTGAAAAATCTTGTTCAAATTTGGTTCAAACTTTGACAGTAGTAACTTCTGGCACAGAAGGAAAAAACACCCGATCAAATAAACTATGCTAAACCAATGCAGTATTTGGCTTGCAGAATCTTTCCAATAGATATTGACTACAAATGCACCACTTTCGCTTAACAGGGGCCAGGAAAATTTGACCACCTGACACAGGTTAAAGGAGAACTGATAGAAGGGAATCGTCATATTTATCCTGCCAGACATCAGCCCTTCGACATTTCCACTGGCTTGTATTGTAGCTAAATCGTAAGTACCAAACTTAAAATCTCTTGGCAATACCCACACAAGCTTATAGCCATGTGATTGTGCGAATTCCAAAACTACTTCGCCACCACTCCCGAAATCACAATGTTTACGCATCAACAGAGCACACAATGTTAGGCCAGGAAATTGAAATGGACCGACTCCCACTAACAAGGGAGGCTTCAATTCTGCAGGGTTCATCCTATGAGAAATGTATCAAAAATTGTCACCCAAATGATGACTTTTGTCACGGAGTAAATGGAAAGGCAGAGGTAAACTGATACCTAATAAAATAAGCCTAACCGTATAAATGAAAACAAGTATTAATTTCACTATATGGTAACATTGTCGAATTGTCCTATCAATAGTTGTTCCATCAGCGGCAGATTTTTGACTTAAGGTGGTGATTCCTTTTGGGGTGCTATTGCTAGTGTGCGGCCCAAATCAGGTTACAATTTGACGACACTTTTCAAATTAATTCTTTTAGCGTTCTAGCTCCTTCGGCGCTATCCCGCTTTGAAAAGTCGGCGGTTCCATTTAAGATGGATTTAGCCGATTTCTGACAACTTTCCTAAAAATTTAAATGTTTTTAGAAAGCTACGGGCTAAAAAAGGTTACCTCTTCCCTTAACACATTTTGAATTTGAATTTGATTATTTGCCTATTCACAATTCCAGCTATAACTAACCAGTTCAGCAGGATGCAGATATTTGTTTGAAATCTTGATGGTACGATGATTCAGTGCAGTGATATTGGCCACAATATAGGAAATCCATTCTTCCATAATCTTCACATCTTCGCACTGAATAATGCCAGATGATGTTCCATCCATGGATCGTACCTCAAAACCATTCGGTCTAAAAATATGTCAAAATAAAGATTAATGACAAAAACTAAACTATTTTTGAACTAGTCTTAGACCAGATAAGCTGCGTCAGACATGTAGTTTCCTTATTCGCAAGTTAGACGTTGCCCGCTGACAACGGCGTAATATTTGAACCACCCAGAAACTTATTCATATAATATGTGGTTTGCTCAGTGCTGTTACGTTATGTATTAAATTACATTACATTATTTTACGTCAACATAACATACATTAAATCATGATATAATGCGGCTTTAGATGTTAAGGATGTATGCCTGCTTCTTTTCTGGGTGGTAAAAGTGGTGAAAAGTAAAGTGAACCCTCCCCGCTAGTGGGAGAACCCAAATGTGGCATGTGGTGAGAAACCTAAAGCGGTCTTTGGCCGCCAGAAGTTCAGTAAAATTGGCCTGTTTTCTGCATAAGGTTCTGCAACTACAGTACAATTCAAAAGCACCTTCCACTGATGCCAGCATCAACATCATTGATTCCGGCATCAGCATCAATGATGCCGAATACTAGCTAGCTATAACGCTTGTCCAAGCTCAAGTTTTGCTGCCTGGACTGGCTTCCTTTCCACTTTGAAGAACGCAAACTACTTTTTGGTTACTGTAACAGCTTTAACATATGTATGTAATCTGTTGCTACGCAGAGAGCAGCCGTGAAATGCGGCAGACAGTCCAAAGAGAAAGCATTGGCTTCTTATGCAACTTGAAAAGAAACTGATATATACTTTTGTGTACTAATAAGGACAAACAATGTGGAGTAAGTAGGGTTAGTTCCCTACAATGCACTGAAAGAAACAGTTGAACATATGCATTTATCAGAACTTAGGAACTGTAAAATGAATTAAAACTTAAATGTTCCAGATTTAGCGAATAGTTTCAAACTGTTTCAAGCTAAACGCAACTGAAAGCAAAATTGGCAGCAGTTTATTTTTTGCGTAGTACATAAAATTCAGGAAAGGCACAATAGTAATCCAATGTTTCACGAATCAAAACCATGTCTTTGATAAACCCATCGCATAATTGTGAACAAACTTTAATAAGTCAAATTTCCGCCAGCGGGATAATGCTATCACAAACTTCAGGTTAGAGCTAGTTGCTTCTATTTGTGGAAGAGCCGTAAAGTCTGGTCCATAATTATTTCAAGTTGCATAAGAAGCCAATGTTTTTCTTTGGACTGTCTGCCGTATTTCACGGCTACTCTCTGCGTAGCAACAGATTACATACATATGTTAAAGCTTTTACAGTAACCAAAAAAAGTAGTCTGCGTTCTTCAAAGTGGAAAGGAAGCCAGTCCAGGCAGCAAGGAGAAAGCTTACAAAACTTGAGCTTGGACAAGCGTTATAGCTAGCTAGTATTCGGCATCATTGATGCTGATGCCGGAATCAGTGATGTTGATGCTGGCATCAGTGGAAGGTGCTTTTGAATTGTACTGTAAGCTTAAATTACTTAAAATTCAGTTTGAGCAATAACATAGTAAACGGTTTTGACCAAAAACGTTCTAGCGAAGCCGCAGAAATTTTGTAAAATTGGACCAACGAATTTGACATTTTCATAGCATCCCAAGACAAGTAGGGGAGAAAGCCTATAAATGTGGGGGTGGGGTCGAGTGAGGGAGGGGGACGAATGGAGGACCCAATCAGTGGAGAGGCGCCCTCCACCTTCCCCCATAAGAACAAATGCATCAGAATCTAGAAAATCAATAATATTGAAAAATAGTAGCTAAGTAATAAATATAGCAACTACTTCATGTATGCAGATTTACCGAAGTTTATCAGTTCCCCACAAATAGCGTGTGACATAGGCCATAGGGAGAGGCAGTTTAATTAGAGTTTCCCAGCCTCGGGGGGCCGTATCCAAACTCTCAACACTGCTTTGATCTTGATCACGGTTGCTTTTTAGGGATCCCATCTAAAAACCCACCAAATACAAGAAAATACAACATTCAAAAATCTTGAAACAAAAATGATGTCTGGAATAATATAAAAAATTTGAGTTGAGGAACAATGTTAAATTTTGCATATAAAAGCACGAACATGAAGTACTCACTGGATAGCTTTGTTCACTGGTTCTTTCAGAAAAGCTACCTTCACGACTGAGAGATCCTAAAACACAGGTAACTGTAAAACTAGAACAACGGTAAAATTATTTAGACTTATTTCTGCATAATTTTTCAACACCAATGTTTCTGCGTTTCCAGTCGTGTAAAATTAAATCAAACCACTTTTTTGTTGATGAAAACTTTAACCCCACTTCAAACAAATTCGCACCCAATGCCTACGTTCTAGAGCTGGAAAACACAACTACTCAGTTAGTCCAAAAGGTATCTGTTGTGATCTTCAGCGCACAAGCATAACGTGCTAATTTCTTTGAAGCGATGGGTCTAATTAGTCAGGGGGGTCAGGCGTTATGGCATCGTGCAGACCATGTCGCAAGCCTAATAACTAATAGCGTGACGCTTATCTGCATGCGTTGGTGTGCATATTATGTTACAATTATTTTTAAACGGTTAAAACTGCAAGTTACAATCTTAGGCGTCGACGGGCGTCTGTATGAGTTCGCGAATATGAATGCACCTTTAGTCATTATGTACTCTTGGCATTACCAATTTTCATTCTTCAGCTTAAATGTAACAAACCTCCTCTAAGGAAAGGAGCCATACTGCGATTGTGACGAACAGTAATAGTCACTTCGTCTCCTGCGTCTCGCAACATCTGAACAACTTCTTCATGAGTACAATTTTCCACATTTAGATCATTGATTTCTAGAAGTTCATCGCCAACGTAAAGATCACCGTCTTGAATACCTGAATGAGTAAAAATCCATTCAAATCACTTCAAATTTTTATTTTCAAATTTCAATACACTCTAATGCAATATAATAACGACGAATAATGGCTTTACTGAATGAACATACTTGGTCGATCATGAAAAATTTTCGAGATGAGAATTGGAACCCGGACAGAGCCATCCACGCCACCCTAAAATATTACAAAATGAGTGACTCAAAATACAATAAATATTTAAAATATGGAGTAATGAAAATCATTTGCGCACTCTTAGCAAATCCTAAAACTTTATGTCCTACAAAACGTCCAAAATTGCCTTAACAAGACTGATAATAATAACAAATAGACTTTTACTTTAATACTGAGACCCCAGCCGCCATCAGATCGTCTTCGAAGAACCACATTTCGCACCTAAACAAGTAAAAAATTAAACTATGATACGACCGCTGTAATGTTCAAGAAGTGAAAAGGCTTAACTATTTCTCAATGCAATAGCTAGCAAGCAAACACAGTTTCGGAATCTTACACCAGTTTCTAGGTTCTTTTGGCGCAGAATAATAATAGGCACTTTATTTTCTATGTTTAGGCGTCGCCAAAATATATAGCATATGTAGCTCAAAACCAGAGTTCATTTTTGTAAACGTTGATTTTAACGAGCATCGTACGGAGGAGCACAACTTCATCTATAGTTTCTTTAAAATTTAATTAAATGTAAAACAGTCAGACTTTGATAAGTTCAATATTTTAAACCACTATCTCGCAACAAGGCTAATTTTCTACTAAACTAGTCATGATTCAGTTGGTTTAGTACCTTCGTATCAATTTCACCACCTTCTAAAGTTGGATAATGATAACTTTTCGGAACTTGAATTGACAGCGTTTCCTTGCTCAATTCAAGCCTCGCTCGTCTGATATTTCCTTTGCCATCGGAAATTTCCACCAAGCCGTGGTGAGTCTAAAAACCAAATAAAAATGCCCATTAGAAACAATATATATACCACTCTTAGAAATACTCCAGTAGAAACTACAGGAATCACTTTTGTAGATGGTAAATACAAAACCTTTCGTAGAAAATACAAGTTATGTCTTGTAATTTCTACAGGACATCGCGGGTAGTTTTTACCGGAGATACTTTGGTAGTATGGATTACAAGTTAGACTAGTATTTAATATGAATGCAACCTGTAGTTTTCGCTGGTTTACAGGTTTACTCTACAGGAAAGTACTCGATACACTGATAACGCAAACTGAGTATACATATAAGGGCGACAGTGATCATAGTTTTTAATGACGGAAATTTTTGATTTTTGCAAATTTTCAGTCTTAACACCCTGTGGGTGATTTTTTGTAACGGCCGCTCCCTGCCGAAAATATTTTGGGAGCGGCCGCCCCCCCCCACCTGCCCTCTTTTCCATTTACAGGTGGCTCCAGTAAAAATTACAGGTTTCGTCTTGTAAAAACTACAGGTTTTGGTATCTGATTTAGGTTTGTCGAAAAAGCCTAAAAAAACTACAGGTTTCTTTAGTATTTTCTACAGGAAACTCCTGTAAAAAAATATAGGTTTCCTTAGTATTTTCTACAGGGAATTCCTGTTATTTTTACTATTTGAAAGGCCGGTAAAATATACAAAATTTACTTTTGTGAAAAATACAGGAAGTTCTGCTAGTGACTGACCGCACAGGAGCACTTTTGTAGAAAACTACAAGAATTCCTGTAATTTCTACAGGACTCTTTTTAAAAGTGACCAAGGCCTGAATTTCTCTTAATATCGAAAAGTCGTCCCGAATATCTTTTACATAATTGCATACGTTTAAGAATAAAACTAAGTTTTTTAATTTAGCAAAAAACTTTCACATGATTACCTCTCTATGAAAATAAATTTTTGTCCCAGGAAGTTCGAAACTATGATAGGCATTGGTATAAATACTACCCAGCATTTTCTCAAATCAAAACTTTTCAGAAAGTTAACAGAAAACTTTCGCGGCTTCAGGAAAAGCAGCCTCACCTATACGCAAACTGCTAACACAATATTACGCAAAGGGTAGCTTCCACAAATATATATGTGTGCTGTTATTGGCTAGAGCTTTACTTAACGACTTTACGGCATATATACGCATTACATAATAGAGGCTACCTATGTGAAATGGAAGAAAAGCATATATAGTAAACCCCAATTCTAAGCCTTTAAGTTTAAGACCTACCTTCCAAACGATGGAATTTATATTGGAGCAACAAATGGCGCAAATGACCACATAAATAATAAGCGGACGTTGGTTTTACCAACATCTAAAATAAGCAAAAACTTTTGATTATATTATTCAGTTTAGGAAAAACCTTGATTTCATAAGATCGATAATTCATAAGATTGACTATCGGGTAGAACTCATTTATTTACATGTATTTTGTTCCTTATAGACGATGTAGGTTGCAGTCGTGTCGTGTGGCAGGCTATACAAAGGCTACAAGAATATATCGGTCAGGGTCAGCCAGTTGAGTTGGCATTCAACTGAAAACTCAAAGTAACAACCATGCATCCATTTATGAAGGAAACAAGTTGAAATATTATAGGGGGCGCGACAGCGCTCCCCTTATAATATGGGTGTAAAACGCTCAGCGCGGCCCTTAGAGACCCGTTCGAGCACCGTGCCAGCTAAATGGTCAACGAAACTAGACAAATTTGGTATCGTTGGAATCAGCACGACGAGTACAACACGCTGCAAAAAAGTTTTGGTCAAAATTTGAATCAATTCAAAGTCAATCTTTGAAAGTTTTCGATTCCGGACAAGTTAGTTTCGTCTGTTACTTTTTTCCGTGTAAGTCACGCTTGGACAAGCACTTTTAGTCTAACTCACAAACTGAACGATCTGGGCATTTTCAGCCGGCGAAGTTTCGTTTTTCTGAGAGTAGTATATGTGTCAATGTACCTTTTGGACAATTTTCCGCTGCCCGGCCCGGCCGGCCACCTGTGCGGCCGGCCAAAGGTGACTTGACCGCTAAGGTGGCCAAAAAGGCCAATCTTGTGTCACGGCTACAGGGCTCAGGGAACAAGCTAGAGAGACGCGGCTTGTTGCATAAGAAACTGTGGGATGGGTAGCCCTGCCATAACGAGGGCGATTTTCGATATCTGTCCAGGATCGTTCAGGAAGCCGGCCCAATGTTGGTCCGACCAAATAGTCATTTTGGAAAAATTTCTAAGTCCCAACTCTACAGAAAGTAGTCAAAATAGGCCTAAATATGCTGGTTTGGGCCATCTAGTGGGACGCATATAAGGGTTATTGGGGTCGCTGAACACGATGAGCTTAGTCGGTGCGGTGCTGCTATCGTGCTGCACTGTTATGCTGCAATCACAGAACTCTGGCTGTAGATTTATTGTGAACGGTGAAACACATTAAGTATGCACTCTTGGAAGTATTGTACGAGTTTAGAAAGGCAAATCTTTCCTTTTGTGCCACAACCAACTTTAATAATTACGCATAAAAACCTTAGCTTAGGACTTTCACGACACGAGACAATTGTGGATATTCGGCAATGTTTCGTACCAGGCGAAAGCCGAAGTTTGATTCAATGTACCCGTACCTATACCAATGGTATCCGTACAACTGGTATGGATACCAATGGTCAGAAAACCAATTAACAAAGCTTGGTTTTCTAACTATGGTTTGCTTACCAGTTTCATGGCGGAAATATGAAAAGCCCTTTCATCTTTAACAGTGGAATGCATACCCCTGGTACCCTTCGAATGAATAGGATACCAATTGCTGTCAAATAATTTGAAAAAAGTATTGATTAATTTATTTTAAAACTAGTTTGAAATTGTTGTTTGTTTCGATTTATACGCTGGAATGAATCTTCAACAATTTATGCTGTTTGATTTTGAAGCCAGCAAATACATAATATACAGCTCTGATGTGATCAGAAAATTGTTGAAGTGTTTCAACTAAAAATATTTCAAAAACTCAATTTATTTGAGCCCGTACTCAGGTGTAAAACATATGTCAAACCACCTTCAATGGTGGTTTGAAATTTTAGCCTTTGGTATGGTACCAGTGGTTAAAATGTTTTATGAATTCGCTGTTTGCCTGCGATACCACTGTTTAACCACTCATACCGTTTCTTCCATACCAGTGGTATGGGTAACAACGCTTTATCAATACGGGCCTTACCCGACTAGACACACATACGACCGTTTAAAACAACTTTACTTTTAGAAAGTAACGATAAACACGAAGGCAAGATAAAAGAGCTTGTAACAAACAAGTTGCAAAGAAACAAATCAAACAATTAAAAACAAATAGTCCAGCTAACCTAGCAAAACTCAGCTACACAATCTTGGCAGGAAAATGTTTCAATTAAAAGTACACCGGAAAGGAAAAGACTGGGGAAACGATACTCGTTTCTTTCGAGAGGGTGAAAATTTATTCACTGCTCCTAGTTTGCTGCTTTTCAATTCAGGTAAAAACAAGTCTCCACTTAGTAATAAATTTAATGGCAGGATCAAAGCAAAATTTGAACAAATCCAACAGATCAAAAAAATGACAGGGAGGTATAGCATAGCTATAATGTGGTTTAAAACAAGTTGACACTACTAAGATGGCGTAAAGCACACACAAAAGCAGGAACCTCAACAAGTCATGTTAAACAAGTAATCCAACAGAAAAAACAATTGAACTAAAGCCAAAAACGTTACTAGCAAAATACAAAGACAATGAATGAACCGAAGCTGTCATCAACGTTAAAATGCCAAAGATTTCCAATTCCGCAAGTATATTCCACAACCAAAAACGGTCACTTTCACTCGTCCACAGCGCTATCTTCATCACTATCCAATTCAACCAAAGTCAGTTTTCCTTTGCTCGAAATGGTCCCATTGGTTTTGACAGATGCATTGGAACTTCCAGCAGCAACCGGAGAAGCCCGTCCACTATCCGAGTGTCGAGAAAGCGAAGACGACTCCCTAGAACCCTGAGAAGAAGAGGCGGATGTAGTGACCGCCGGACCGGACGTTCTCAGGCCCGGCCCGCCACCAGATGACCGAGCCTGTTGCCGGTCACTTCCGGGAGGCCATCGTAGCCCTCTGGCTCCGGCTTGACCAGGCCGGGTCGCCGGAGATCCGTTAGGCCATTGAGCTCTAGTGCTGAAGGAGGAATGATTACTAAAATGTCCTGAAGAACGTTTACTGGGCAGGCTAAACCGGTCACTACTGAGCGGGGAACTGTTGGACAGTGGGGGAGAGGGGAATATCGAAGCACTGAGGCGACCTTCCTCCCCTCGTCGTCTTCTGGGACCAGGGAGAAAGTCGGCCAGTTCATCTTCACTGCTCGACTTATCGGCATTATCCAGGGCGTCCCATTCCTCATCATCAATGGCGGCCTGACTGTGGGACCAGATCTCATCATTGGACAGATGAGAATCACCCTCCACAAAACTGGCAAATCTAAAAAAAACAAAAATACAAATACTACAAAAAACTTGGGAACTGCTGCAGATTTATCATAATTATTTCTATTTTATTTGCCATTAATAATAAATAAACTGTTGGTTCATCGCGAAAAAGTATCAGAAACCATACAGCCAAATCAATCATTTTATTGTAGCTAGCTATACCTTCTCGGATCTGCCAATGAACTTGTCAGTTTCCATGGTGAGCATCCAGGACTCCGGCAATACTCTCTCAGCTCATTCAGAGCTTTCCTGGTTTCAACAACACCCTCACGATAGTACTCATCTTCTGACAACAATTTCCGAGGAACAGGAAAAAATCGGTGCCTAAAATGAATGAAAATACCAGAATCTGGTGTTTACTTTAACAGAATTCAAAGGCAAGATCAAAAAGTGTGTGGTTCTGATTAACACTCAAAGTTTCAAACCACTCTAACGTATACAAAGGTATCTCAAACGCCATTTTCGAAAAGAGGTTTCGTACTAATTTACGTAGACTATATTACTGCAGAAGTTATGTACTAATATTTGACCTAACAAAGCAGAGCAATAGAAAGCATTTACGCATTGAATCTGTCAGAAACAAACCTAAGTTTAATACAAAGAGAAAAGATAAAGTCAATGAGCCCATAAACCACAGCAGCTGCCAGGATTGCACAAATGGACATTTCTCGGGACTGGGTCCCGTTGTAAATCATTACACAGGCCAACAGTTGTAGTGACCACTGTAATAGATTCTGAGAACGGTAGTCTTTCATGGGCTCAAAGCGATACAAAATGGCAAATGACACCAAGGAGATTGTAACCTGAAAGTAGACGCTAAACACTAAACAGCGGTTGCATAAACGACAAATTTAACGACAAATTTTAAAGAATTAAACAATCTATGATAGGATTTCACAGAGTGTTGGATAACAGGGTGTGCTTTTCTGTTTCCAGCTCGTTCTTGAAATCAAACTATTCTTTAGCGATAAATAATGTTTGCATGCGGAAGCAGAGTTCATGGTTTCGAGCACAACAAATCCAAATTATATCAATGCTTAGCATTCCCAGGCAAAATGAGCTTTTCAGAAATGATGAGACAGGAAAACAAAGAGGAAAATACCAGGTCTGCCAACAATTTAGGAATAATTAGATTAAACCAAGAGTACATAATGATAAGAGTATGACAAGCGTAACACTCTATGCAGTGAAGGCCAAAACAAAGCTATGCGCGCTATCGGCTGACCCCCCCCCACGAATTGACCCCCTCTCACCGCCCTTATGTGGGAACGTGGTCCAAACGGGAGTCGCTCACTGCTTTGCATAATTATATACACGTTGAAATTAATAGCGGCCCAATTTGGGGAGGGGGTTTAAGCCTGTATATTTAACACTTGCATGTAGAAAACATGCTAAGTGAGTGAGTGACCCCCGTTTGGGACTATGTACCCATATAGGGGCGGTGTGAGAGGGGGTCAATTCGTGGGGGGGGGGGGTCGGCCGATAGCGCGCATAGCATAGTTTTGGCCTTCACTGCATAGAGTGTTACGCCTGTCATACTCTTATCATTATGTACTCTTGATTAAACTAAGACAGGAGACGAAAACACTACATGAAAAATAATTAATGATAATGGCTGAAAATCGACCAATAACAACCGCCGCAAGCACAATAAATTAATAAGCTTACAAAATAAGCAGAGACTAATTTTTGATAATTGAAGACAATGTTGTAGAGATTCTGCCAAATGCCGTACAGAGCCCACACATAGAAAGACCATCCGCCCAACAGAAATCCAAAGCCTAATGATTTCTGAAACACAAAAGTGTACTATAAAGATTTGCTTTCTATCAGCATGCTGTGTTTGATATATGTATGCACAATCTGAGCCCAGTTTTATAAAATTTTGTCGAGTAGTTAAGCTATGCTACCATTATGCTAAGTCAGTGATCCCGAAGCGCAACGTTAGTTAGAAATACAGCTGCTAGTTATCGAGCCAAGGTCTCCATTAAAGGTAACTCCCGGGGAAATTTCCTTTCCTACCCATGTCAGGGTCTAACGTGCCGGTGCTCATCTTCGGATACACAACCCTGGACCAGGAGCTCCTCAAGGAATATGTAGTCCACAGTCTCGAGTAAACTTTGCAAAATCCATAATGACAAAATTGTATATTCGGCAACCACTGACCAGAAATAAGCTTCGGTTACTGCTGGTAAATTTTTAAATCGAGACAGGTTGCTCACTACTATCAAGAATACATAATGACTAAGAGTGTGACAGACAAGCGTCACGCTCTTAGTTATCAGGCTTGCGACACGATTTGCACGATAACGGCTGACCCCGTTCCACAAATTAGACCCATCATTTCTTTCAAAGAAATTAGCATGCTTGCATGCTATGCTTGTGCGCTGAAGCGCGCTACAGACACACTTTGTACTGACTGAATAGTTGCGCTTTCGAGCTAGGCATAGCGTGCAAATGTCTTTGGAGTGATGGGTCTAATTTGTGTGGGAGGGGGGTCAGCCGTTATCATACAGTGCAGACCTTGTCGCAAGCCTAATAACTAAGAGCGTGACGTTTGTCACACTATTAGTTATTACGTAATCTTGCAACTATTTATGAATCCGGCTCATGGTTACAGTATCTTCGGTAGAAAGCACTGAATCTACGAACATAAGATACTGATACAATAGGTATTAGCTTTTTCTGTTTTCAGGAGAACATTGAAATTTTCGGTAGTTTTATAATATTATGTGAACAAATTTCAAACACCAAACAAACCCGCATCTTAGTTTCGTTTGTTTTTATTATAGGAACGATATGTTGAAGGATATTTCGCAAAAAACCTTAATTAACATTTTTGTTCAAAACCAGTAATTTTGCGTTATTTTGTCAGAAACGTAAATTGATATCGGGATCATTACGTATGCAAAGCAGAGTTTTCGCTAGGTCAAAAAAGGTGGGGGTATAAAATGGGCTAAAAATGCCAAAAATACCATAAAAACTGAGTTTTCTGCGTAATACTGCTACAACTAAACTCGAAAGTGCTCAAAACTCAAGTTTTAGTACTAAAATAGACGATTTTTGACCAAAAAATTCCGGTAAGGCAGGAAAATTTTGAGAATATCGACCAAAAATCTTTAAAATTTGGCATTTTCTGGACACCTTATAGTGAGGAGGGGGGACAGGGGTCGAATGGGGGGGGGCAAAAAGTGGGGGCCCACCAAAGAAAACGCCTCCTCCCCACGAGAACCTAATTAAAAGTTAAGTATTAGCAGCATATAAATTCAGAGCTAATCTCCCCCCCCCACTCGAGGAGCCCTCCCGTGAAATGCTCACATGACCAAAAAACTGCCGAATTGTACCATTTTTACCCTAAATTATTTTCAAAAAATTTTAACGAAATTTTCACTGTTTTAGCTAAAATCTACTTAAAATTAGTCATTTTTAGCAAATTTTAGCAGTTTTTCCACAAAAACCCCAAAAATTCAAAAAATCATTTTTGGGTAGGCCCCCATAAACTTTTGCCTAAAAATAAGCCAGGCCTTACCTTTGGAATAATTCGGTAGACAACAAATATCAACAGTAAAACTGATGCCAGTAGACCTAGTCCAACGCCACTGGCATAATAGAACAGAATGTTCCTAGAAACAAACAAACATCCATGCACGCAGTCGAATCTTCGAATGTCAACACAAACCTACGTTGATCTTTGTTTTTTATGACGACTACCTAAAACTACAGTTTTATCTCTTATTATTCCTAAGTAAAATGTTTAAAACTGCTTTTTATTCGAGACTTTCACTTTCAGGGAAGAGGGTCTGACACTGTTATCCTTCTCAATCGACACCATGCGCAATCTTTCAGACTTTTCCCCACTCGCAAATCATTGGCAAGAAATTGTTGACAGGTTTTCGGTTAACATAGTTCGGCTTCGTCTTGTGATCAAAATCGCCATTTTTACTGCTTTTCACTGTCTTTCAAGCAATTAAATATACGTAAGCTTATCAGTGACTTATTTCCAGGCCTTTAGAATTTCCTTTTCCATTAGAATTTAGACACAAGCATAATCTTACCTGCTCAGCCATTTAGCATTGAAGAATAGCAGCAGTCCTGATATGAACAAGGAAGCTAATGTCAGGTTGACCGCTGAACAAAACAAAGCAATACACATAGGCTATCGCATATACGTTACACAAGAAAAATGAAACAGCTGCAGCTGAAAACAAACTTGAGCTTAAATAGACTGAAACATTTGAAGGCGAAAATTACTGACCAAAAGCAGAAACGCGACCCCCTCCCAACTGTGTAACTTTACAGCAGCCATGTTAATGAAAGCGAGCACAGTTTCCTACAAGCTATCAGAAGAGTGCTGCTTGAGACAAAGCTATTTAGAAGGACAAAAGTATAAGTGAAAGTACAATGGCATTAGCGGCGTCTTTATCGTCAATTATACGTGTATCCATGACGTAACCACCCTCGTTAACGATACGAGACAGCCAACAAGCATTACAAGATAGTTACCATCGCAAAATCAGTAAACTATCAGCAGACGTATATAACGATTAGATACGCACGTACAACGTAAACAGTTGATGCGACAAAATTCTAAACTGCAGCGAATCCGCTTATCAGCCCAGCTAGCAAAATATCAAAGTAGGCAGGATTCCTCAAAAGATAAAATTAACCCTAACCCAAGCACATTCACAAATCCACTGTGTTCATGATAATTATCAGGGTGGTCAAAAAGATTTACGATAAAAAAAGAAAGACTCCTACTCGTAGTCTTAAGCCAGATGTCGAAGGTATTTTTTGTGGCCACCCCGACAAAGGCATCCTCAAAGGGGAATATGTGACTGGATCGCCAGAGATTCAGTCGACGAAATAGACCAAACCATTTCTGATTGGCATGATACTGCTCAAATATATCCGTCAAATTCTGACTCTGATACAGTTCATAACTGTGCAACTGACTGTCAGCCTGTTCGTCGCCAGTAGACGGAAATCCAACCACAACCTAAACAATTGAAAAGAGTGATAAGCAACCGTCGGCAACTTTGCACGAATAAGAGATGACAACATAACGGTTATACACGATAGTGTAGAGCTCATCTCAAAGAGCAATGAAGAATGTCCAAAATCCAGCAAAATGTTGAAGGTTGACCCGCGTATGAAACTAAGCGTCATTGCATGCAATGCGAAATTGTAAAGGTTTTTCACGGGCAATCTTGTTCCCCGAAAAAAACCACCCCTGGTTCGGGGTCCAGTCCCATGGACTATGTTTTTTCGCAAAAATACTGCGAAAGTCCGCACTTTTTTGAAAATTCCGCAACTTTCTTCGAAGCTCTGCATAAAGTTCCCCAAAACTTTTTGGCAATGAATAAAGTTTTCAGTATATAATTTCTGATAATAAATACACGTGCTTCAGATGTACTTTTTGCAGAAAAATCCAAAAAAATGTCGCGCCTTCGGTGCATATCTTTATATTCGTAGACACCTTTCAGTCTTATCCTAGATAGAATATACTTAAGGTGGTGATTCCCTTTGGTCACATAAAGTTTACACCATTATTACTCATTCATTGCTTGGAGTTATGAAGCCATTTTTATATCAAAATGTAGCTTGACATTTTCCCTTTTTAATGCATGCCACGAAACTAATGTTGCTTTTCTAAAATATTTTTAACACATTTTAGAAGAAGTATAATTTTCCAGAATTTTTGCAGACTCAAGTAAATTTTTTCGTGAGACATCGATTATATCATTCGATACCTCCATCAAATAGCTGGGCACGATTTTTTATTTATTGTGAAATCGCTCTTCGTTATGGAGAAATAAGCTGAAATGTGTGCGTAACCTGTATTTTGCCTACTTTTTCCAAATTTGTCAAGCGATTACTTCAGCTAGAAAGCTGAAATCGGGGCAACTAAAAAATCGTCCCTGGGTATATTTGCGCAGAACACATTTGTTCAGTAGCAGCCCTCCAACTTGCATGTTGAATGCTCCACAGTCTTTGGAAAAAAATTGGTCGTGTTTTTGCAAAAACTACATTTTTTATGATAGCAGCCTACAGGATAGCAGTTGGAAGACGATCATGAATCGGATAATATGTCCCTGTGAGACCTTCAGATCGACGCCCTTAGTTTGATTTTACGGCTTGCGTAGTTCAAGAAATGTTGGATAATTTGATTTCTGCAAAAATGACAAGTTTTCGACGCCAAAACAAGAAAATCGGCTATATCTCACGGTAGAGAAAAGCTAGAAACTTACTTTAAAAAGCAAAAATGTGAACCTCAATGAGATCTTTCGAATGAATATAGTCATAACTGTATAGCGGCTGCCAAACGTTCAGAAACTGGGGAAAACCACTCTGACCGGAAATCTCGAATTTTTGAATCGGGATTGCGCGGATGGTGTTAGAACGCTAAAAGAACTTATTTCAGAAAGTTTCATCAAATTTCATCTTGATTTACGCCGCCAAACAACAATATGTGTCCAAAAGGAATCACCACCTTAACAGTGAAAGCTTATGCAATGGAATTCTTTTCGCATAAACTAATTTCCTAAAATATCTGAAGAACTATGCGCACATATAGCACCCACACGCACTCTTTTCCCACCCCACCTCCAATTACCTTTCGGTAATTACCTCCAGCTAAAGCTAAGCATTTACAAAGACCGCACTCAGGAAAAAGTACAATTCGGCTCATTACCAAATTGATAAAGAACAGCTGCCTGTTCACGGACCCACAAGGATGCATGGGCATCAAATGAATACGTATATATCAGGCCAAAACGCGAACGCCCAAAATTTACAGACCCACATTTACTCTCGACCGGTTCTGGACCACAGGGGTCCTTCATCAGGCAGTTCCTGTTGCTTCAGGTGGGTCTGCAATTTTGGGTGTTCGCGTTTTGGTCTGATATATTTATTTGGATTATTACCAGTTATTATAGAATACCTAATCACGTACCTCTACTGTTTTCCAAAGTTTATGAGGCTCGAAGATTTCTGCGCCATAACGAAAAATGGTCAAACCAGAGGAATTGTGATAAACTCTTGATGGTGTTATTGGAAATTCAACGGGAGCGAGTGAATGAGTAGTAGCCGCTAAAAACATGAAAATATTAAATAAAATATACACAAGAAATAAAAATGCTTCTAAAGAGCAAAGAAAGGAATATGAGTCAACATGGAACATGTAAAATGCTAAATATTGTCGGTTGTAAATTAAGAATGCTACACAGGTTACGCACGTATACTATAGGGGAGCGCGATAGCGCTCCCCTGTCGCAAAAAAGTTTTGGTCAAAATTTCCAACTTTGAAAATTTTCGCTTCCGGACAAGTTAGGTCCGTTTGTTTTTTTCCGTGTAAGTCACGCTTGGAAAAATGCAATTTTCTGTCGCAATGTTAGAACGAATGCCCCTTGTGTTTCCTTTACGACGCTATACAAATATAAAAAATTGTAGTATCAATTAGCCCAGCTAAGTTACAAAGCTGCAAAGGTTTTTACGCCCTCTGAAGACTGTCCTACAGTGCACATACTTTACTTATGCTATGCTTGTAGTTATCCGTATCGTAGTTAAACAGCAGTGCACAAAGTATATATAGAACTAAACCTATGTTAATAGTGTAACTAGAAGAACATCACTTTTGTCAGAAGTACGAAGGACTCACATACAAAACCCCCTAAAATTTCTATATGCCTCCTCCCCCCCTGAAAAAGTACGAAGGACTACGCACCAGCCGTGATTGGTGTAGGCTGCAGACTCTGACCTTGCCGATCTCTGGTCCTATTTAGCCATATAGGCAGTATTGCCCCATATATAGCCCAGTCTGATTTATTAAGGTGACATTGAAGCATACGTTTTGGCCATTTTAGCGTTTTGACCGACTTTGGCCCCCGGCCAAAAATATTTTCCGGCTCTGGGAGGCATAAAAACTAGCCTATCGGCTTATTTTTGTTGCGTACTCCAAGAATACATATGGTTTTCATAGGCAAAAATTTTTCTATCTGTTGTTATTAAAGCTACAAAACCCCCTTACCAAACGTCAAAGCGGAGAACCGGAAAAAACATCACTCTCGTAAGCGATTTTTGGCATAACTTTTAACGGAAAGTGGTACGGGGAGCAGTGTTTTTTTGCTCGGACACTTTTGCGCTCTTCTGCGCACTGCCCCAAATTTTTTTGCGCAATTTGCTAAAAAAGTGCGCATAGGAGGAAAAATGCTAAAATTTAGCATAAAATGTCTGTTTTGCATTTATTAGTAATTGCATGACCTTTCTACAATGTTCACAGCTGCTGATTATAAGATGCCAGATCTTATATAATGGCTAAATAAATTTGCAAACTCACCTAACTTTGCAACGATGGCACGATTGGCATGGGGTGCAGAACCAGAAGACTTTAAAAATAGCAACCATTTAAGTACTTATGATAATCTTCAAGTTTTATTGATATAAAAGTAAATTTGTTTCAAGTTTTATTGATTTAAAAGTAAATTTTTATTCTGTAAATTTACCAAAATGATGAAGGCTTTTGACAATTTTTAAAGTTTTCCGAAAATGATTCCGACATCTGACTCAGTAATTTTCAGGACTCAGCCCAGAGCATCTCTATTTTTCAATGCTTTTTGAACGGTTGGTGGGTAGAAAAACACCGACAGTAACATACATAAACCTAGCAGTCACGTAACCTTCTGTTAAAGTTTGTAAACTTCTCCAAAAACTGCCAAGCTATTAAAATTCAGCAATCAGTTATTTCATAACTTGAATATACAAAGCTTGTTGCATATACAAGTTAGAAAATCACACGTACGTTAGGCCATGGGTGCTTGTATATTAATGCTGGGATGTTTACTGAAAGTTAGGTTGCAACTTAGCAATAAACCAGTAGTAGGCAAGTAAGGGGGGGGGGGGGGGGGGGGTCTGGGGGCGGAGCCCCCAGGAAAAATTGGAGATTTTTTATGAAATTGAGAGTCGGGAGCAATTTTTCTGAGCACTTTGAGCAATTAATGTTTAGTAATTTTCTCTCCGTGTCGGTAGAAAAAGGGCGCACGCGTGCGCACAAGCTCAAAATTTGCTCATTTCAGAAAAAAAGTGCGTCATTGCGCACTTTTTTGAGCAAAAAAAACACTGACGGGGAGGAAACTTCAGGAACATACTAAACTCGACACGTACAATTTTTTGCGCACATAATCTGCGCAGCCTTGTTTTACACGGTGCTTCGACCATTTTCACTCATATTATAGGGGTCGCTACCGCGACACCTATACGTATACTAAATATGCACCGACACGAATATTTTTTAAGAAATGGGAGCTTACACATTGCATGGAAAATTCTGAGAGCATGTCCACAATTTAGGGGTGAGATTCCCCGCTCCCACCCCAGGCTACGTAGCTGCATGCAGACTAACCTGGAATACTCGGAATGCAAAGGCAAATATCAAAAGACAGAAGCCACAATGAAAGTCGGACAAACTGGACACCAGGCATTAAGGTTGAGATAAAAAGTAGAATGGCTGAGCTGCTTTGTATCTAAATGTATTATATATATATATATATATATATATATATATATATATATATATATCATAGGGGTCGCGGCAGCGACCCCTATAATATGTGTGAAAAGTGGCTGGAGACAGTGTAAAATAAGCTGCGCAGAAGCTGCGCAAAATCCTGCGCAGATCCTGCGCAGATTTCATGCGCAAATTGTAGAGCACATCGAGTTTAGTATGTCTGTGAAGTTTCAGCCCCGTATCACTTACCGTTAAAAAAGTTGCGCCCCGGACCGGTTATGGCGGCGATGTTTTTTTTTTCCGGTTTCTCCTATTTGATGGTTGTATTGTACATAATGTTCGCCGCTTTCACGTGATCTGCAGCGGTGGGCCAACCTAAAGGGCTATGGGGTCTAGTAGTACCCTCTAAAGAATTTATGAATCACAACTTTTTTTGCGCCGCAGCTGCGCCACAGCGCCGCAGTGGCGCCGCAAAGTCGGCTCATAGCGAAAAGTGACCATTTTTGTGGTCGTCGCTCAGGTCGAACGTTACTAGCTGGAGCTGATTTCTTTTTATATTCAGAAATTACATATATTGAACTAACTAACGGTCCAGGTTGCGTTTCTCTATCACTTCCCTAGCGACCACAGTGGCCCGTCAAAAATGGCGAAAATTCGAAAAATGAAAAATCGAAATTTCTCGCTATCTATTCAACATTGAAAGCTCAAATCTTCCATACAATGGTTTTCTGGCACGGAGAATCGATTCCCGCAGTCAGTTTTACCGTCAGACCCACCCATCTTGCTGGGCTGGTTCCACTTTGCCGTCGGGAGGGTCAAGTCGGAAACCGCTTCCTGGAGGTCCATAGTAGGCTTTACCTGGCCTCTCAAAACTTTGTCTATAGGGGTTTTCTGGTGCGCCCAGCTCATTCCCGGTGTCCTTTTTGCCGTAGGACTCATCCATCTTGCTGTGCTGGTTCCACTTTGCCGTCTGGAGGGTCATGTCGGAAACCGCTTCCTGGAGGTCCATAGTAGGCTCTACCTGGCCTCTCAAAACTTTGTCTATAGGAGTTTTCTGGTGTGCCCAGCTCATTCCCGGTATCCGTTTTGCCGTCCGACGTACCTATTTTGCTGGGCTGGTTCCACTTTGCTGTTTGAAGGGTCAGTCGGGTGGGGGGTCAAGTGGTCGAAAATAAAATTTTTCAAAAGTGGTCAAAATTGGTACCAAATGAAAGCCCTAAGCGGGCTGGGCAACTTTTGTCATAGAACTGCATGCTCAAAGTGGCTGTAGAGTGCTGTGGTGGGGTGGGGTGGGGACTTAGGCGATTTTCGGTCAAAAATCAAAGTTTTCAAAAGTGGTCAAATTTGGTACCAAATGAAAGCCCTAAGCGAGCTGAGCAACTTTTGTCATAGAACTGCACGCTCAAAGTGGCTGTAGAGTGCTGCGGGTGGGGTGGGGTGGGGACTTAGGCGATTTTGGGTCAAAAGTAAAATTTTTCAAAAGTAATTAATTTTGGTATCAAATGAAAGCCCTAAGTGAGCTAAGCAACTTTTTTCATAGAATTGCATGCTCAAAGTGGCTGTAGAGTGCTGTGGTGGGGTGGGGTGGGGACTTAGGCGATTTTGGGTCAAAAATTAAAATTTTCAAAAGTGGTCAAATTTGGTACCAAATGAAAGCCCGCCTCGAACTGAGCAACTTTTGTCATAGAATTGCATGCTCAAAGTGGCTGTAGAGTGCTGTGGTGGGGTGGGGTGAGGACTTAGGCGATTTTGGGTCAAAAATTAAAATTTTCAAAAGTGGTCAAATTTGGTACCAAATGAAAGCCCGCATCGAACTGAGCAACTTTTGTCATAGAAGTGCGTTCCTAAAGTGGCTGTTGAGGGCTGTGGTGGGGTGGGGTGGGGACTTAGGCGATTTTGGGTCAAAAGTAAAAATTTTTCAAAAAGTGGTCAAATTTGGTATCAAATGAAAGCCCTAAGGTGAGCTGAGCAACTTTTGACATGGAACGATCCACCAATATTTACTGAGCCAAATAACGTCACGTGCCCATGAAACTTTTGTCTTTACTTCTTCAACCGGAATTTAAAGGATATATATACCTAATTTATATTTATTATATATATATTTAAAGGATATTTAAAGGATATATATACGATACAGCCAACACACACATATTATCCTCTTTTGTGCGGAGCATTTTGTGTTACTTGTATATATATATATATATATATATATACATATATATATATATATATATATATATATATATATATATATATATATATATCCACGGAACAATAAAATTAATAAGGACATACTTTAAAAAATTAAGGTTTTCTGCCTGTACAATTTCAGTATTTTATTTCAGGATTGTCCCAAGCCTATGGGTCCGTCGTTTGCGATATCTGCACGGAAGAAATTGAAGCTATCACTCCTGAAAGACTGGTCAGTTATATCTTTGCTTTAACTGTTAAAATTTATTAGTTTATACATGCAATTACATTACGACCAGTGTCTATGTTTTGCTCCAATTAGTTGCAATTCCGTAATTTTGTTGTATTAGTCTCAGCGACGAAAGTTGAAAGTTGCTATGAAGTCTACTGAAGTTCTATGAAGTGTAACGTGTTCTAGTTTTGAAATATGTGGAGTCTGAACTGAAGAACCTGTGCGAAACGAAAATATTAGCATCCCTCTTCACTAAGGAAATTAATCGGAGGACTATATATATATATATATATATATATATATATATATATATATATATATATATATATATATATATATATATATATATATATATATATATATATATATATATATATATATATATATATATATATCATATGCGGCAGCGACCCCTATAATATGTGTGAAAAGTGGCTGGAGACAGTGTAAAATAAGCTGCGCAGAAGCTGCGCAAGAATCCTGCGCAGATTTCATGCGCAAATTGTAGAGCACATCGAGTTTAGTATGTCTGTGAAGTTTCAGCCCCGTATCACTTACCGTTAAAAAGTTGCGCCCCGGACCGGTTATGGCGGCGATGTATTTTTTCCGGTTTCTCCTATTTGATGGTTGTATTGTACATAATGTTCGCCGCTTTCACGTGATCTGCAGCGGTGGGCCAACCTAAAGGGCTATGGGGTCTGGTAGTACCCTCTAAAGAATTTAAGAGTCACAACTTTTTTTGCGCCGCAGCTGCGCCACAGCGCCGCAAAGTCGGCTCATAGCGAAAAGTGACCATTTTTGTGGTCGTCGCTCAGGTCGAACGTTATGAGCTGGAGCTGATTTCTTTTTATATTCAGAAATTACATATATTGAACTAACTAACGGTCCAGGTTGCGTTTCTCTATCACGTCCCTAGCGACCACAGTGGCCCGTCAAAGATGGCGAAAATTCGAAAAATGAAAAATCGAAATTTCTCGCTACCTATTTAACTTTGAACGCTCAAATCTTCCATACAATGGTTTTTTGGCACGGAGAATCGATTCCCGCAGTCAGTTTTACCGTCAGACCCACCCATCTTGCTGGGCTGGTTCCACTTTGCCGTCGAGAGGGTCAAGTCGGAAACCGCTTCCTGGAGGTCCATAGTAGGCTTACCTGGCCTCTCAAGACTTTGTCTATAGGGGTTTTCTGGTGTGCCCAGCTCATTCCCGGTATCCGTTTTGCCGCCCGATGCCTATTTTGCTGGGCTGGTTCCACTTTTGCCGTTTGAAGGGTCAGTTGGGTGGGGGGTCAAGTGGTCGAAAATAAAATTTTCAGAAGTGGTCAAATTTGGTACCAAATGAAAGCTCCTAAGCGAGCTGAGCAACTTTTGTCCCAGAACCGCATGCTCAAAGTGGGCTGTGTAGAGTGCTGTGGTGGGGTGGGGTGGGGACTTAGGCGATTTTCGGTCAAAAATGGTGCCAAAAGTGGTCAAATTTGGTACCAAATGAAAGCCCTAAGCGAGCTGAGCAACTTTTGTCATAGAACTGCATGCTCAAAGTGGCTGTAGAGTGCTGTGTAAGTGGGTGGGGACTTAGGCGATTTTGGGTCAAAAATAAAATTTTTCAAAAGTGGTCAAATTTGGTACCAAATGAGCCTCATCGAACTGAGCAACTTTTTTATGAAGTGCGTACCTAAAGTGGCGAAGAGGGTTGTGGTGGGGTGGGGTGGCAATTTAGGCGATTTTGGGTTAGTCAAAAATTAAAATTTTCAAAAGTGGTCAAATTTGAGTCAAAATGAAGGCCCGCATCGAACTGAACAACTTTCGCCATAAAACCACCCACCGAAACTTGCTGTGTTTGATTTATATACTTGCTTTCTCAACCGGAATTTAAACGACAGACATAGGCCCAACACACATACATTCCCTTTTCGTGCGGAGCATTTTTGTTACTGTATATATATATATATATGTGTGTGTGTGTACATATAAATTATGTATGCATTTAGGAGGGGCGGGCATAGGTGTAACGGAGATTCGAGGTGGGGGAAGTGAGGCTCCCCGGTAATCATTTAGTTTAGGGTACAAAAAGGTTTTCTATTCAAAATCGTGATAAAATTTGGCGCCCGCAAATTCACCTACGGGAGGTTTTCGGGGGTGGTTGTTTCGGCAAAAATACCAGATTTAATGTAGCTGCTGAACCGCGACCGAACCGTTTTAGGGAGGTGAGCCCGTGGGAAATTTTTAGTCCGACGTTCCCCAACAGCGAAAGTCGGTTCTGATGGCTAGGAATTAAAATCAGGGCTCCCACCTCCCCATAATGCTGTGGTGCCCTACCGCGTCATGGTTCCGAGTTCCGACCCCGTAGGAAAACTTTTATATATTCCGACGTTCCCCAACAGCGTAAGGATTTTATATCATTATGTATACTTTTCATTATGCATACCAGTCATTATGTATACGCCGTTATGTATACCCCCCATTATGTATACCGAAATTTATGTATACTCATTTTTATGTATACCCAAAACGAAATTTATGTATACTCATTTTTATGTATACCCAAAATTATGTATATATACTCGTCATTATGTATACTTTTCAAAAATCAATAACTACCAATTCTAAATTCAACAATTATAAACATTTTTATTGCCTATTCAAATATATATACACACATATATATATATAAATATATATATATATATATATATATATATATATATATATATATATATATATATATATATATATATATATATCAGGTAGTGCGCGTTAGCGCACTACCTAGAATAGGGAAATTAAGGTAGTTTGCGGCTTTTTGGAATCTGTTTTTTAATAACTCACGGAGGACTGGACCGATCGGGCTCAAACTCGCTGTGTGAAGAGCCTATGGGCAGGGGTACATGCTGTGAAATTCTGAGCTGAATCGGTCGAGCTAATCTCGAGATATGCAAATTAGGCCCTTTGGCCGCTTGTTAGTTCCTCCTCTACTTTTTTCCCCACCCACCCTAGAGGTCGGAGGACTTAAAATTCTCAATAAAGTTTTGCTATTTTTGTGGATAGAATCCCCCGCAATTCAGGGCAAATTTTTTTTTCGCCAAAGAGACCTCCCCATAGGTCTGTGTAGTCTTGGGATTTTTCGATTTTGAGCAATACGTACCCGAACGGTGCCACAA
>JASAND010024107.1:0-25032 GCA_030248195.1 Trissonchulus latispiculum
TATACAAGAAAAAAAATGCTCCTCTGGAGCATGCGTAAGTAATATGTGGTGATGGTGAGGTTGCAAACCTAAGAGAGGACTAGCCTTTAAAATGCTTAATATGGGGCTAGGTTCAAAAATAGAAGAGGACTAGGTTGTGAGCGAATTAATATGGGCACAGCTTCGCCGAACAACCCATATTCGCGGTTTATAAATGTATATCAGTATGCATATCCATCCACGCTACGTTTAGTTTATAGTTAGTCAAACTTTTTCTTCGAGAAACGTTTTATGCTAACCAGTGCGTTTTATTCGTTTATACGGAAAATTTATATTTCAAGAATAATCTTAGGACTCTGACCTTCTATTTCCTCCCTGCTTGAACCAATAGCTTTAGCCTCATGTCCTTAGATCTCTTCTCGTTGCTTGCCGCAGTTCAACCCGACCAAATGATGATAATTTACGCACATATGTATTCCTTGCTCGTCCAACAGAGTACGTATATGCAAACAACTGTATTGAATGAGTACGTACGTACTCAACTTCTTAAATTTCTTATTACTGACTAAAATTGATAGCTCTGTATGCGGCAAAAGCTAAGACGAAGCGTGAAATCCCGCGAATATGGGTTGTTCGGCGAAGCTGTGCCCATATTAATTCGCTCACAACCTAGTCCTCTTCTATTTTTGAACCTAGCCCCATATTAAGCATTTTAAAGACTAGTCCTCTCTTGATTTTGCAACCTCACCATCACCCATATTACTTTTTTCATGCTCCAGAGGAGCATTTTTGTTTCTTGTCCTTCTGTCCTTTTAAAGATTCTCCTCCAAGCGTCTAATGCATCATGACATTACGCCATTTGTGTAAGCATATAACTACACACAACCTGCAAATCAGGCTCAGTGAGCCATGACAGCAGTGATCCAGTTAACAATAATTTCAGCCATTTAAATATAAGGGCTGACTAAAGACATATTTTTTTAGTGCCATTCGAAGAGAACGAACGGTAACTCTAAATCCGGTTCATCCCCAAACGCTGTTTTAGTCCGTTTCACCAGTGGTCAATAGGCCCCGTAGGCTGTAGTGACCAGTGGTCACTTCCGTCGGTTTCGGCGATATGCCCATTGAAACGAGCGTAGTCGATTTACTATATATGCCCCCGACCAAAACGCCGAAAAACGCAGTTTTAGGCCGTTTGACCAGTGGTCAATAGGTCCCATAGGCTGTAATGACCAGTGGTCACTACCGCCGGTTTCGGCGATATGCCCATTGAAACGAGCGTAGTCGATTTACTATACATGCCCCGACCAAAACGCCGAAAAACGCAGTTTTAGACCGTTTGACCAGTGGTCAATAGGTCCCTTAGGCTGTAGTGACCAGTGGTCACTTCCGTCGGTTTCGGCGATATGCCCATTGAAACGAGCGTAGTCGATTTACTATATATGCCCGCGACCAACACGCCGAAAAACGCAGTTTTAGGCCGTTTGACCAGTGGTCAATAGGACCAATAGGCTGTAGTGACCAGTGGTCACTTCCGTCGGTTTCGGCGATATGCCCAGTGAAACGAGCGTAGTCGATTTACTATATATGCCCCAGACCAAAACGCCGAAAAACGCTGTTTTAGTACGTTTGACCAGTGGTCAATAGGCCCCGTAGGCTGTAGTGACCAGTGGTCACTTCCGTCGGTTTCGGCGATATGCCCACTGAAACGAGCGTAGTCGATTTACTATATATGCCCCCGACCAAAACGCCGAAAAAAAACGCAGTTTTAGACGTTGACTAGTGGTCAGCTAGGCCCCGTAGGCTGTAGTGACCAGTGGTCACTTGCGTCGGTTTCGGGTATGCCTATAAAACGGTGTAGTCGTTCTATATATGCCCCCGACCAAAACGCCGAAAAACGCTGTTTTAGTCCGTTTGACCAGTGGTCAATAGGACCACTAGGCTGTAGTGACCAGTGGTCACTTCCGTCGGTTTCGGCGATATGCCCATTGAAACGAGCGTAGTCGATTTACTATATATGCCCCCGACCAAAACGCCGAAAAACGCTGTTTTAGTCCGTTTGACCAGTGGTCAATAGGCCCCGTAGGCTGTATGACCAGTGGTCACTTCCGTCGGTTTCGGCGATATGCCCAGTGAAACGAGCGTAGTCGATTTACTATATATGCCCCCGACCAAAACGCCGAAAAACGCTGTTTTAGTCCGTTTGACCAGTGGTCAATAGGCCCCGTAGGCTGTATGACCAGTGGTCACTTCCGTCGGTTTCGGCGATATGCCCACTAAAACGAGCGTAGTCGATTTACTATATATGCCCCCGACCAAAACGCCGACAAACGCTGTTTTAGTCCGTTTGACCAGTGGTCAATAGGCCCCGTAGGCTGTAGTGACCAGTGGTCACTTCCGTCGGTTTCGGCGATATGCCCATTGAAACGAGCGTAGTCGATTTACTATATATGCCCCTGACCAAGACGCCGAAAAACGCTGTTTAGAGTGAGTTTTCCCAACTTTGACCCTGGGCGAGGAACCACGGGAGCCATGCTGACCAGTGGTCACTTCGGGCGGTATCGGCAGTATGCTCATCGTTTTCAGCGACCCCGATTTACTATATATGGGTAACACCCCAAAGCCGAAAAACGCCATTTTTAGTGACTTTTAGGCCATTTCTTGTAAAAGTGGGACTTTGAAACTTTTCGCCCAAACAGGCCAAAAAAATGCAAAGTTTGGGCCCATCTCCTGAAAGCTAGGGAGCAAAATTAAAAAATCCCCCTCGTTACTTTATGCACGTCTACTGGTAATTTTCAACAAAAGATACTAGACCTCTCCAGCTTCTACCCAGTTCTAGAAAAGTGTGACCAAAATTTGCGAAAAATAGCGAAAGTCCGATTTTGGGACCTTGGCAAAGAGCCAAAATTGGCCAGGTGCCAAAATGACCAAAAAAGGTAGCATGGGGGGATCCTGTCTACCAACATATAATAGTAGTATGGTGCCAAAATGCCCACATCGTTCCAACACTTAGCCGTAAAATGCATTTCCAATAAGCGTTATTCACCGAGAAAAAAAAACAAACGCACGGTAACTATCGCCTAGTGCAAAAATTCGAAGATTCGAATTCGAACCAAAAGTATGGTGGTACTTGTAGTACTACTCGAGTTGTTTACGATGGCAACCTTTTTACCACCGCCGGACCTCTAATTAGCTGGCAGCAGGCCAACACGGTCTCCAAAGGGCCGCGCAGACGCCTTTATACCCATATTATGTAGGGGCGCTATCGCGCCCCTACATAATATATATTTGTTTATTAAAATTCCGTCAAAGAGTGTGAGCTATGTCGAAAGTCGCAAAAATCGACATGCAACGAAAATGTGCAACGGTCAAATTTTAATATCCATAATCAGTTGTTGGGCCGACATCAGATAATGGTGATCATTCCCACTCGCAAATGCTGCGGAAAGCATTGGAATTTGGTCCCCAACGTTGGCCAAAAAACAACCACGTTTCAAAAGTCTTTGAGCATTCTGGGCATCCCGACAGACGATTATGCTCCATTTCTATTTAAGCCAAGTGCAACAGTAGGTACAATGATGACAACACAGGCAGACACGGGACGTACAGTCGGACACAAAATGTGAATAGATAGCTGTAATCACTTGCACCGCATTCAATATTCATCAGATTCATAACATATATTTTCGGAATCCTCATATGATGAGCGGAGAGGAAATTTTTTATAAAATTTTAAATTTTGAAAAAGTTCAAAAAGAGTTTTTCTGTTACCTAGTACAAAGGATTTGGGAAATCTAAATACACGAATACAAACCCAAACCTTAACCGATTTTCTTCGTTCTTATGTCATTCTGTGCTTTATCGGATGAGTAAAGTTTGCTGGAAGAATGAAATTTTATCTAGCCAATTCCGGAAAAAATCCAGATTAACCGAGATTTTGAATCTTTTCTAAATATTATTTTACAAAAATAGGATGTTGTGGGTCTGTGTTAGACTTTAGTACAGATACAGATTTTAATCTACATCCTCTTTCAATCAGCTGGAAGATTCTGACTCCTCTTTTCCCGATCTTGCACCCTCAAATTAAACCGAGATTAAAATGAGAAAAAAGGAATCATCTTTGCACCTGAGCATGGTCCTTCAAAATTGGTGTCTCCAGTTCATGATGATTATAGTAAACGTAAACTTTGGCAGCAAAGGCCCTCTCTCCCTTAGCCTCTACTGAAAAATGCATATCAATAAAGGCATTCGTTCCGGCTTCCTTTTCAAACAGTTCCACATCCAATCTAAAAACCATACACATCACACAAAGTAATTCCAAGTTTTAAAGCAGCTAAAATGGCATACATTTCAAAACAATTTCAAACATTGCTAGCGTCTACAGAAAATAATACCTTTTTCTATAATGATAGTACTAGAAGTTCATACTACTATGTTAGTTAACTATGCATAATTAAGACGTTAATCCTAAAATCCTTACTGGGTCAGTTCAGGAAACTCGCAGCTCATTCGAAGATCAACTTCGCACATTTTATCAGGACCACATTTCTTATCAAATTCTATCTAAAATCGCAAAACAACTTATGAATATCAAGAACCAGCACATCTTTCATATGAACGCCACAATCCCTAAAAAAGCAGAAATCCATGAGGTAAATTAAAAAATTATTTAAAATACAACAAAGACACTAACATCCACAATTTCACTGGAACCAGAGGCTTCCATGATAGGATAATGACCGAGTGGGACATAGCCATCCGGTGAACCACGATTTCGAATGCTCTCTTTCGGAGGATCAATCAGATTAACAGTAAATTTAAATCGCAACGGCCGATACCAGTCCGTGTTGGCATCCTGAAAAAATACGACTCAATGTAAAGAATATAAAGAAAAGAAAAGTCCAAACATCCTGTATTAAGCAGAAGCAGCTAATGTATAGTTTGCGACTTGCGTTCAAGATAGGATTTTCAATCGCAACAGAATTTAATTTAAAACTAATCCCCCATGTTTTCGGGTTGCCGCTTTTTCACAAAAAGGCAATCCGTTAATTTGGGTATATCCGTTATTCTTGCCCACCCTCTATCTCAAGATTGGCTCGACCGATTTACCGGAAATTTTGCAAGTAGGTAGTGGTTGGGCTAAAGTGCTCCAGGACACCTGGGGGGGGCTCACATTGATGCGACATGCGAAAAGCACTCGATACGGTGATGCTGCAAATGGTCAAAATTGAAAGTAGCGCAAACCGCCCAGTATGGGCCTCATTCGTAAGCTCTCGTTGAGCAGATAAAAAGCTGTAACAGTGCCGACGCACCAAAATGTAGGAAAAATGAGTTACGGAGCCTCAAATGGTTCAAAAATTGCCAAAACCGGTCAAAATTGAAGTCAACTGCTCTAACTTTTGCTAGGGTTAGTCGATTTGGCTGAAATTTGATATGTGGACTGGGAGTGGGGCAAAGTGTTCCCGGACACATGGAAAGCACACCTGGATAAGGTCTGCGTAGCGTAAGTACTCGATACAGGATGTTGCAAATGGTCGAAATTGTTGTTTTTGTCCAATCGGGCTCATGTGGGTATCATAGATCACGTTGAGTACACAAAAAGTTGTAATAGGGCTAAAGCGCCAAAATGTACATAAAGTGAGATAATGTCTCTCGATAAGAGGAAAAACGACAGCAGCAACCCATTCATGCAAATTAAGCTTGTTATTTATTAACTAAATGACTTTGATTCAATAAAAACAATTAGCCCTCCAATTTAACAAAATAACACATGAACAAATAAAGATATTGAAATAGCGTCTACGTATATGCACTTAAACAAAAATTGTAAAATACAATTCGTTTAAGGAACGTCCATTTCTTTTGTCATAATCAGTACTCAGTAGGACAGATAGAGTCAAAACAGCCTTTTGTCATAATGTTGGTTTCTTATTTGTAAGTGTAGTCGTAAATTTTCTGGAAATACCGAACTTCAATTTAGAACTGCGCTGCTGCTGTTGTGCTATTGTCTTACCGCAATCTGAAGTGTATGATCCGTTCGATCCGGGGCACTACAGTCCCACTCATTCACAAAGCCTCTTCCGCTGATCACAGCTCGAGGATAGGTGCCGGGGACAGCCACTGTTTCCAGGCGACATCGGAAGTTAACATTTTGCCACAGAGCTGAGGAGGCCTTGCCTCTATCATCCACACGGAAGACTGTAGAAAATTTGAAGCTAAAAGTATGTAGAAAATAAAACAGTAGTTCAAAAACAAACAAAATAAAGCATTAAAATTAAAGCATTATAAATAGCAAATAAGCATTATAAATAAAGCAGAATAAATTAAAGCATTTAAATTATGACTACGTAAATTTTAAATTAGCTTCAACTCAACATCACATCAATACTCAGCTGAATTCAATATTGTAAATAATCAGCGCTAAATTTAACTCCTGTACTACTGGAGGCCTTAGGCCGTCATGCCTTACTTTAGTACTATCTTATCTAGTCTTACCAGATTCTATATCCGTGAGGGCAACGTAGCGGGGATCTAAGCATATCGAGCGGTGCTGGAAGATTGTCAAAGTGAGCTTTGCCATGAATGATAGGGCGTGACCTGAAAGAAAAAGACATTAGAAGGGTAAAAACGAATGCGTAACAAGAAAGCCTTAATGAAAAATAAAGAATGGGATTCCGCTCTAGTTATTCTTCAGCTCCCGCTCAGCCTGCCCTTCCTCAACGTCCTTGCCATTCTGGCAAGTGGCCTGGAATAATGAATAATCAACCTGTTGTCGTATAATTTCCAGAAATATGAAGCAGGAAAAAGGGAGCAAAAAATTAGGGTGCGGAAGAGTCGAGAACCTAGGGTTCCGATCCGTCCAAAATCTACAGAGATAGACAGATAGATCGGTTCATTAGCACATAACAGTACATAATAAATTTATATGGTTAATAAACATTAGTCCAACGGATTAGTTAGTATAAATGAGAATTTATTTGGAATTTCGAGTAGTAGTTCAGAGGGGTTATTTGTTGAATTTTTCAATTTTCAATAACAGAAAAATACCAAAAATAATGTAAATCATTAAGTACGTCTTCATTAATTTAGAGCAAAAATGACTTTAACATATAAGGTGGTGAAGCGCAATAAAACTTCACTTTAGCTAAAATATTCTACGAATTCCAAAATATATATACTACGAATACCTGAGCACAATTGCAGCATCAGATTCAAAAGCACCAACCACCAAATCCGTATAGGCAGTCTTATCCAAGTCTACTCCGCCAAACAATGACCACCCAAACGTGGTCAGCTTTTGAGCAGGAGGCATGAAGACATCTTTGGCATAAATTACCTGAAATAAAAAATAGGAACTGTAACAACTTATCATGTACGGGGGAGTGAAATTTTTCAAAAATGTCCAGATATACACAAAAAATTTTTCGGCCGGCACCCAAGACGACTCGAACCTCTGGATCTTGTCATGGCATACCATCTATGCTATTATGCTTGTTATAAAACAGTATCACTAGAGCAGTGTCTGCATATAACACAGAAGACAATTATGGTATTACAGAACAATTAAATAAACAAAATAACAAGTTTGAGCATTAGCCATTACCTGAGACGGTTTACCAGTAAATCCTCCAGTATAATTTCCCAAAAAGATGGAGACTGAGCCACTTTTAAAATCTACGGAACTGTCTTCATTTTCATCATAGGGTGCACCAACCGCAAAGTCTAAATACAAGAGATAAGATTTTCCAATAAAAGCAAGCTTTGTTTCAGGGTTTCCAAAGGGTTTTAAATTAAATTGGGATTGGGTTAATTTAAATTAACCGCGGTGGGAAGGTAACAGGAGTCTGTGTTCTGGCGTGATGCCTGACGAGGGGCTGGCCCTCCTTCCACAGATGTAGTCAACATTAGAGTTGTCGCTCCTGGCTTCGGGCTGTGAATCCGGAGATAAGCACCGGCACCCTATAACCTTCTGCAGGTTGGAGTTCTCTCCAGGGGTCACTTTACTTCACTCACTTTACTTTAAATTAAATTGATTACAACCTGGGGACGTACAAGTAGTGTAGTCACTAAGAAAAACAGTAAATGCTGAACTTGATAGCACTAAATTGTGAACCCACCAGGAAATCCATCATCATTTATGTCGCCCAATGCAGCGATCGCAGCACCAAACATGCTTCCTCGATGGCCCAAAATTCGAACTGGTTCTGCATGAAATACCTCAGTCTGAAACAAGTTGTTATCGTTAAAATAAAACAAACTATCACGGAAAGCCAAACACTTAGTCTTAATGAGTTTGCATTCTTTCTATTTATGTAACAATTGTGCACCACCAAACCTAAAAACATGATGGGGTTATCCGGAAGTGTAAACTAACGACTACTTAGAAATTAAAAATTGAATTTACTGGAAAGACAATTATGCAGGTTGCATTCTTACGTCGACACTTGACTGCCCCTTTGAAAAATAGACATAAACGGCGCCTCCATGTTCAGACAAATCGGAGCCATTGTAGAAATTAGGAGCACCAACAATGATATCGTCAAATCTAAATACAAAGCAAAATGCACAGCAGGCGCAGAAGGACAGAACTCAAATGAAAGGCCATAAAACAAGACGACAGTCACAGTTTTTGCTAACATGGCTACAATTTGAGATCTGTCTCACCATAACTTATTCAGAATTTAAAAATTTTTAAAATTATACAAGTAATAAAAATGCTCCTCCGGAGCATGAAAAAGTAATATGGGTGATGGTGAGGTTGCAAAATGAAGAGAAGACTAGTCTTAAAAATGCTTAATATGGGGGCTGGGTTCAAAAAACGAAGAGGACTAGGTTGTGGGCGAATTAATATGGGCACAGCTTCGCCGAACAACCCATATTCGCGGACTGTGGAATTACTTATGCATATCAACGTTAGGTCTAGTTTATAGTGTATATACAAATAATAAAAACAGATAATCTACAGCTCTGGCATTTGAGCTTTAATAAAAATAAACTTTCTTTCTAGAAACTCTTGATACAGCCCGAACACTTTACATTTTCTCCGCTTCAATATTTCAAGAATAATTTTACGACTCTCCGACGATCTTCTATTTTTCCACGGGACTGAACATGAGCTTTAGCAACATATCCTTAAAATTCTTCTCGTTGTTTGCCGTTGTTGAATACAGCTAAATTATAATAATTTACGTAAACATGACAAGCTAGTCTGACAGTCATCTGTCTGATCTTCAACGATTATTCAACCTCTTAAATTTTTATTATTGACTGACACGGTTTGTTTTGCATGCGACAGTCGATAAAGCGAAGCGTGTAAGTCCGCGAATATGGGTTGTTCGGCGAAGCTGTGCCCATATTAATTCGCCCACAACCTAGTCCTCTTCGTTTTTTGAACCCAGCCCCCATATTAAGCATTTTAAGACTAGTCTTCTCTTCATTTTGCAACCTCACCATCACCCATATTACTTTTTCATGCTCCGGAGGAGCATTTTTATTACTTGTCCTCCACAAATTTTAAAGATTCTCTCAACGTAGTATGTCCAGGTGGCTGTTCATGTGGCGCAACGGGATGCTAGCACGATAAAATGTGACTTCAGAGGCATTTCAGTTAGGATTTGGTTCCCAACTGCTCAAAACTCATAGATTGCCCGTTTCGGTTAAACCATCATTATACCAGTCCATATAATTAAGGGCTGGACGAGAAGTTGGCTTCTTGACGGATCGACACTCCATTCGTATGCCCCAAAAACCTGGGAACTAAACTATTAAAGCCGTTGCCGTTACAATTGTGCACTCTTGATAATGGGTAGAGAATAAGGGGGACCGCAGGCACAAAATTTTAGGGACCTTTTCCCCGGGGGGGGGGGGGCGGTGAAGGGATAGGACATGGGGACAGAGGTAGATTTTAGCCAAAATGAGCTAAAAATTGGTATTTGGCGTATTTTGCTTGTAGAAACGAAAAAATGCGAAAATTCGCTAGCGGAAAGCGATTATCGCGAACTTAGGTGAAAGTCGTGATCAACACGACTAAATCGAGTTGTTGCGAAAAATAATGACGATGTTCGCGACGTTTCGCGAAAATTGTTATTTTTTGCGATAACTGTCGATTTAGCCGACTTGGACATGACTTTCACCAAAGATTGCGACAATCGCGTTAAGTTAGCGCGAAATTTCGCAATTTCATGGTGTGAATTCTGTTGCGCTGTATATATATTCTGCATTAATATATATACATATATATAATATATATATATATTCTGCACTTATTTTCCCGGATATGATGATACAATCCTTGTCTGAGCTTCCGATAAACGAAAATATCCCACCGGCTGAGTATTATGACAGGACCAGTCCGTTACAGAAGCACCTGAAAAATACAAAAGAAAAAATACAGGTCGGCGGGGCCACTTTTTGTGGGTGGCATAATGACAAAAATTGATCGCCTCGCCAAGCGCTTTCACTTGATACCAAACTTGACCACTTTTGAAGACTTTCATTTTTGACCCACACCGGACCCACTGTGGGTGGGTCACCCACCCACAGGTCGGTGGGGCCACTTTTTGTGGGTGGCACAATGACAAAAGTTGATCGCCTCGCAAAGGGCTTTCATTTGATACCAAACATGACCACTTTTGAAGACTTTCATTTTTGACCCACACCGGACCCACTGTGGGTGGGTCTCCCACACACAGGTCGGTGGGGCCACTTTTTGTGGGTGGCATAATGACAAAAGTTGATCGCCTCGCCAAGGGCTTTTATTTGATACCAAACATGACCACTTTTGAAGACTTTCATTTTTGACCCCACCGGACCCACAGTGGGTGGGGCACCCACCCACAGGTCGGTGGGGCCACTTTTGTGGGTGGCATAATGACAAAATTGTCCCTCGCCAAGGGCTTTCATTTGATACCAAACTTGACCACTTTTGCAGACTTTCATTTTTGACCCCACCGGACCCACTGGGTGGGGCACCCACCCACAGGTCGGTGGGGCCACTTTTTGTGGGTGGCATAATGACAAAGTTGATCGCCTCCCAAGGGCTTTCATTTGATACCACTTGACCACTTTTGAAGACTTTCTTTTGACCCCACCGGACCCACTGTGGGTGGGGCCCCACCCACAGGTCGGTGGAGCCACTTTGCGGGTGGCACAAAGACAAAAGTTGATCGCCTCGCAAAGGGCTTTCATTTGATACCAAACATGACCACTTTTGAAGACTTTCATTTTTGACCCCACCGGACCCACTGTGGGTGGGCGCTGGGGTCGGGGCCACATCCACCGACCTCGCGTATGCTCATCGTTTTCAGCGACCCCGATTTACTATGTATGGGTACCACCCCAGGCCGAAAAACGCCATTTTTAGTGACTTTTAGGCCATTTCTAGTAAAGTGGGACTTAGAAACTTTTTGCCAAAACAGGTGAAAAAATGCAAAGTTTGGGCCCATCTCCTGAAAGCTGTAGAGCGAAATTAAAAAATCCCCCTCGTCACATTCCGCGCTAGTCCGAAATATTCAAATAAAACAAACCAAACCGATCTAGCTGCTAACCTGTGAAAAAAAGTCGATCCAACCGAAGTGCCAAAATAGCGAAAGTCGATTTTGGGGCCTTGGCACAGACCAAAATTGGCCAGGTCCAAAATGACAAAAAGGTTGCATGGGAGGACCCTGCCTACCAACATATCATAGTAGTATAGGACCAAAATGCCCATATCTTCCAACACTGCCTGACATAAGCACTTCCGAAAAGCGTTTTAACCGAAAAAAAAACAACGCACGGTAACTCCCGCCTATGCAAAATTTCAAAGTCATTTTAACCAAACGTATGGTGGTACTTGTAGTACTACTCGAGTACTTTACGATGGTAACATTTTTACCCCTCCCGGGCCTCTAATTAGCTGGCACCAGGCCAACACTGTCTCCAGGGGGCCGCGCAGACGCCTTTACACCCATATTATGTAGGGGCGCTATCGCGCCCCTACATAATACATGTATATTTTTAAAATTGTATAAAATAGTGAGCCGGTGAATAAACGGCAGGGTTCGAGGCAGACATGTGCAGGAGGGGAAGTTCTGGGGGGGGTGAAGGGCGGCCGAAGGCCGCCGAAAAACCGGATTTTACCGGTTTTTTACTGGAAAAATCCGGATTCTGGGGGGGGGGGTGAGCTCAGGTCTGGGGGGGGTGAAACCCCCCCCCCAAGCACACGTATGGTTCGAGGGAAAAGCATAAGCATTGGCATGATGCTAAAACAGAGCTCAGATTTGGATTCTGCGTCATCAAAAACCTACGGGGGAAGGATTTTCACAATTTCTGGGGTGAAATAAAAAATTTTCCCACGGGGTCGGAACCACGGGGGTGGAGAGTTGGAGGGTCGCCAGAGCAAAATTGGTTGGTCAGACTGTAAAGCTGACCTTAAATTTGAATTCTACGCCCCCCAAAAGCCCGTGAGTCATCCTTAGCGAGATTCGCCTTCAAATAAAAAATTTCAGCACGGGCTCACCTCCCGAAAACCGAGTTCGGCGACATAGAGGCCGCGGATTGAGAGTTACATTAAAATTTGTATTGTTACTGAAATCGCCACCCCGAAAACCCCAAAGGCAAATTTTCGCAAAATTTGGTCGAATGTTTCAATCAAAAACCTTTTTACCTTTACCTCCTTTGGTTGTGGAGCAATCTTCAGTCAAAAATATGGCCACTATTTGACAAAATCAGTTATTCGACCAGAACTTTAGACTCATGTAGTGTGAAGGGCTCCAATTGAACAAATTCGTGCACCTTTCGAAGCTCATAATTTGAAAAGATAATCAATAGAACAGCCGCTAATTCACGGATCCACAAGGGATACAAAGCAAGCCTGAAGCCCCCAGAACATTTGTGCCACAGTCCCTCCCCACTCCCCCCAGGAAAGAACTTTATCCCCAAGTTGTGAAGCCCCCCGGACATTTACATCGCGGTCCCGCCCAGCCTCCCAATCAATAACTTTGTCCCCGACCTTCCCATTTCCTGAAATTTTGCGGCGCAGAAGGGACAGGATCCGTCTGATGAAGAGTGGGAGAACCACTCGAAACCGGTAACGGAAGAAAGGTGAACGTTGTTTTGGGTATTCACGTTTTGGACTGATATTTTATTGAAGTTCATAATTTGAGTATAAAATTACCTAGGTTTGTACACTGGAATTAATTCGACAAAACCTATTTTCAGCAAAATCGCGTCAAAAACAAGCAATTTTGCACAAAAACTCTTCTAAAATCCACTGTTCAGAAACGACGACAGATGGAGACTAAAGCTGTAGAGCATATGATAAGCTTTGAAGTTATCATAGTCGCTGGCCATAATTTTTCCACGTATAGTACTAGAACTTCAAATTTTTGTTTCTCACTGTGCATGTAGAGTAGTCAAGCGAGTGAGTAGTACAGTACATGTACATGTTGAAAAGCTGCTGTTTTTACAGGAAGTTTATCACCGTGCCAGAAGTATTTTCTGAAAGTTTGAATGTAATTGGGCAATAATTTCACATTCTGCAACAGTATAAAGGAAAGCACAAACTTAAACAGACTATGACATCAAATAAATACCGCTTTACTAGAATTCGTCCGGTATATAAATATGCTGTATGTTTAGTAAAAGGCAAGATTAAACTGTTTACGGAAAAGAAATATTTTGCGAGTTTCTATATTCTTTGGACAAAATATAGAAATAATTAAATTTGTCGTCCGTATTCGAGGGAACAGTTTCTATCGCTTCCAGGTTAGTTTCAACATAAAATGTATTCTGCTTATGTAGGTACGGTGAGACAACACCAAGTGTGGAGAAAACCAATTAATTTACTGTAAGTGAACAAATGAACTAAAGCCAATTATGTAACCACGATTACATTATTGTATCCATCACTATTGCTTCCTTACCCATCCCTGTTCAAATCCACAGCCTCTATGGCATATCCAAAGGATGATCCCAAATTTTTGTCACCTTCCAGACGGAGACTGTACAGATCAAGATTCTGTGTACCAAAACTGTGACTGTTGACCGGCATGAAGAAGACAGCACCAGCATTATCTAGACCATCATATCTGGTACTGCCAGAAGCCAAAGTCTTTTCCTCATTTGGAAAGCCAAACTTCCCAATAGCAAGTGAATAACCTGAAACAAAATTATGAAGACAATGGAACCGCCTCCGTGGGAAAGCCGACGGACATGGACCCCATCAAAGGGAGATTCCCAACGGCGCTATATGGTTTCCAGTTCTGCAGGGCTAGGGCATGGCTGATCCTTCACACTTCTGTTTCTATCTTCAGTCCATGTCGGAGCTGGATACCTCCTGTCCTTAAATAATGCTGCCGAGCGGGTGGACCTCTTCTGTTGCTCTATTTCGGGCTCCCCATTTGAGGTCTGCCTTGCTAAGATGCGTGCTGGGCCCGGAGGTGGACCCACCCTGTATGGATACGCACCGATTGCAGCCAAGGAAGAAGAAGAAACAAAATTAAGACAAACAAACAAACAAACAAACAAACAAGAAATAGCACGTGAATACCACAATAATAGCAGATACAGATAACAATTGGAAGAGAAAACTGGAAACCAGAACAGTCGGAAAAGTACGTATGAACTGAAAGCAAAACTGAACCAGCGTGACGTAGCAATTTTTCTCTAAAACGTCGTAGCCATTTTAAACTAACCCAAGTACATGGAAGATGAACTAAATGTATCTAGAAAGTTGTCAGTTGCCCCAGCATATGTTGTATGATGAGCTCCAGACATTTTCAGTTCCACTCCTCCACGCCAGTTCCTGCCACCGGGAATGCCGAACGCACTACACGTCGAGTTGTTAGCCTTAAAAAGCACTTAGGCAACATAGACAGACTACGAGCAACGATATTATGTAAGTTATAAAGCTTCCAGTCCTTGGAGTTGAAATTTACTACGTCCTGGCACCAAGAGTGTCATAACAGACGACTGTAACAGTCTCTTTTAGCATCTCCAGGTACAGGCTCTGCACACAAAAGTTGTTCCTACAAAGCTAGATCAAACATGTGCTCTCGCTATAGTTGAATTCTAAAGCTGAATACAGAAATATTTCAGACGTACAACGTCGTTCTTTTCTAGCTTCAACAGATATATACTGTAAGTGAAACATGTACTGGGCATACTTTGTGTGATATATTGGAACACTTACGACTTACGTAACTATTATGTGTGGGGGAACGCCGTCCATCACTGAGCAGAATATGTATCAACACACGGAGCAGACAACGGAGAGCCTGCCTGCACTTATCACTTACTCGTTGTAGCATCCAGTACCACAGGACCTTCCCATGTACGTAGCCTTATCCTTAAGTTTAGTCATGCTTAACTCGTACTGCCATTGCAAACACCTATATAACGTCTTCTTTAGACACTTTTTGTTCTTCCCCTTAATTTAAAAATTCGAATAGCAAATCATACCAAGACCGACACGGCAGCGCTGAAACCAAATTCACAAGCACCAAAGTCATTGTGACCGCCCACTGTCCGGGCATCGCGACAGCCCTCGTCCAGTGCACTGAAGCCCAGCTGATCATTTAAGTGATAACAGACTCCCTTAGGATAGGCCTGTCTGGAAATCTGGGCTAAGGGCGCACAGACCTGAAATCCAGAAAGCATGAAGAAGAAAAATTTACGGATAAGGAACCTGTCATAGATTACCATCATTTTAGCTTCCATTCACTTGACTCGAAACAAATTTTGAACAAAAAAGGAAGCCATTTTGCCAGGCTTTGTGACAAATCGAAGGGCCGAAATTTTCCCTCTTGTCCAAGCTTTTATCGTCTAAGTAAAATAGACCGGCAATAAAACAGTCAAGAGACAATACACAGCAGAAATTAACCCGAAGAGAAAAAGAGCAAGACACGCTAAAAAGCTTAGAAAAACCTAGCTTATGCTTGGGGACCTATGTAAGCGTTCTAAATAACTATAAGTGCGAAGCCAGCTCAAATATACCAAACACATTATTTATAGAAGATGTGAATACGTATATACCCATATTTACATTATGTCTAGGCTGGTGTAGTCACTACTCAGTCATGCCAAATAATTATATAATACAATGCATGTAGTATCTATATATGACACACAAGCCCAGAGTCAACTGTGGCGGATAAATCAGCGAGTGATAAGTGGTAAACAGATACGTAATGCATGGTGCATGGAGTATGAAGATGGGCACGGCACGAATATTATCACGAACTGACGGCATCAAATTCAATCAAAATGTTTGAGTCATCACCAACTAACAGACCGGAAGGACAATGTTCACCAGTAAGGCCCAACTAAGCTCAGCGCTTCAATCTATACGCTCATATGCTTGTATGTATATACATAACTTGCGTATATATGTGTACCAATCCACAGAAACAGCGCTTAGAAAAGATAGCAACTTTAAATGTCTCACTCACCACTGCGGCACGACCACCAGGATAAACTTTAACAGTAGATCCCAGCAACTGGTGATTTTTCCCATAAAACTGGGTGCTCAGAAATTCTCCAGGAGCTAAAAATTTAATACTAAAGATAAAGCATGCCAATAATTAGCTGTCAAACATACATGCTGCCAAAAATAAAACACGTAAATCAAAACGGTAAGACAACAATTAAGAAAAAACTGTCTCCAAAACTTTTAATAACCTGAACCACCATAAATGCTACCGGCGATCCAATATATACGTAAATGATTTCGCACGCTGTTATGACAAAGAAATCGGCAGGCGCAGTTTCTCCCAGCAAGAAATCTTCTGTAAAAGTTATCGTAGCAAGAGGCTATGCGTCAAGCGATTATACATCCTGTTCCCGTCTAACGGGTATATACGTACATACGTCATTGTTGGGAAGGTAACAGCATCAGTAACAATAGCAACCTTTTCTTGTTCCCCTGGCTATTTTTCTGGGACCCCCCCCCACTCGGCAACCTCCCCCCGCCCATAAGCCAAAAATTGCCAGCTTTCACCAATTTTACCGTAAATTTTCAAAACATTTTCTGGCGTGGCGTCGCCGGAATTCTAAAGAAATTTTCACTATTTTAGCATAAAAAACACCTAAAATTAGTCATTTTTAGCGATTTTTGGCAATTTTTACACAAAAAACGTATACATTTGCAAATTCTTTCACAAATATGTCCCTCACTTTGGGTGAGCCCCCATCGATGGGGGCAACTTTGAGCCCCCCCATAAATTTTGGCATAAACATAAGCCAGCCCATTGACAGTCTGCATACAAAATGAACCCCCGACATCAGGTTTCTACTACAAAAAAAATAAGCACTGTACGCTATCTGAGAACAACCTACGTACGTTTATCCATATAATCAACAGATTGCAGATCCTCTGGAAAATGAGGCGTGTATTCTACTCTTAACTTTTCACACCATTTCAATCTTTTGTTTTCACTTTTACCAACACCATCAATAGTAGAATGTGAAGTGAGGGGACAAGGAGTAAAGGGCACCGCCCATGGTAACATTGCGCTGACCACTTTCAGCCTTCGGTGCTCCACTCAAGATACTGAAATAAAATAAAAGTTATTATAAGCTAAATACTTAAAACATTAGAAGCATATGTATATATTTGCATATAGTCAAGCGGGAAAAACCCACTGTCAGAGAGTGGAGTAACTGATATGAGTTATATAGGATTTTAGTAGCCTTCCTTGAAGAGCGTCCAAAAATTACCCTAGAGAGTGTATTACTGCAGCCCCCGCTGCTTCCCTGCAAATGTTTTGGGACTTTGGAATTTTTATAAGTTGGGGACCGACCAAGTTGGCAAGTAAGTAATTACTTTCCCGCCCGCTAGCGGTGAGCTGTCGCGAGACCCCTTAGGGTGATTCAATGCAAGCTACCTTGCTCAAAACAAGAGTGCCGTCACCGAATGTAGGAAGTTTGCCGAAGGATTGTCGTCCACACTTTTATGTGCAGAGAACAGTAGAACGAGACCATAACAGCCCGACCAGAGTTGGTAAATTTTACCGGGCCATTCAGCATATCTGGCACAGACCTAGATTAAAGAAGATTGTATGTGTAGGACATCTGTTGCGCTTCAGTGATGAGATGTATGCCACACTGCTCCGACCCCTCCGGTATGACCTGAGAGTGACCTAGCGTTGGCGGGAAAAACCTACTTTTCAAAATTACAATTTTCTCTAACCATTAACCGAAAAGGTCATACATATAGCAAGATTCACAAAAAAATCACCCGAAAATTCCACAAAAAAAAAATCACCCACCTAGTCGGCTAACAACAAGCCGCAGCCGGAAAAAATTTTTTGCATGGTAATAGCCACAAGTAAAAAACCCTAACATATCTAAGTTTGGCTTACGAGATACAACTCCTCCGACTAGGGTGCCCAAAATAGTCGACTCACCCAAAATCGGACCCAACTCCCGGACCAAAAAATTGAATTTTTTGCTGGTACTCACTATGGACTTTGCGCAGCTACCCCATATTATGCATGTGACATGTCCCGGCTCTAAGCCATCCAACCATATATTGGATTCCTGCCATGTCCTCTGGGTTCGCCACCGGCGGGTGATGTTTTTGTGAACAAGTTCACAAAGAAAAATCACTACTCAACTTGCAAAATGCCTCAGGGGCAACCGCTAGGTAAAACTAATGCCAAATTTGAGCTCAGCCACCCGCAAAAATCTATATAGAGCATGTTTTAGGTACTTCAACCTCCTTCTGGCAGACGGTCTGGCCGATGGACCCGGCCCGGACTCCTCCAGACTTGTGGGGTGGTCAGGATCACCTATCTGGGCAAAAGTTAACTGAAAACTAATGCCAAATTTGAATTTACGCACCGAAAAACCTATATAGGCGAGTTTTTAGGCTTCTGAGACCTTGAAATAAAATTTTTGGTCAGTCACACGTGAGCCTGACCCAGGTCACGTGACCCTAGGCCAAGTCACGTGACCATTCCAGATACGAAATTACTCCGCCAAATTGTTTGTTCTGTGCTTGCAATAGAACACAAAAATAAGTGGATTCCTAGCTTCCTGGTATCAATAATAAAGGTCAAGCACATTGGCCTGGGTAGCTACTTTGGACCAGGGGGCCGAGAACCAAAATTCGAAGTTCAGCCCGTGCACTTGGGGGTCCAAATTGTTTTACATAATAACACTATGGGCTATGAGCTATTTAACCATGACAAGAAAAATTCTCTAGCTGTCCTGACATGTCCTGACATCACATCCGGTGGTGATTTTTTGTGAACACGTGATTTTTTGTGAATTCGTTCACAAAAAAATCAGAAACATTTTTATTACTCACGCTATACAAGGGCTGCCGGCACGAAATTTGCACCATATGTACAGGGAGTCACTACCGTTATATACATACCAAAAGTTTTTCGATCGGACTTGAATTGCGAAATTGCTAGCAAAAATTCGATTTTTGATTTTTTGTGAACATTGCTATATATACATTTGTTTAATAGAGTTGAAACGGTTTATTAAACTCGGACGGTTATCCAAAAACTGATGAGAAAAAGGTTATCTGCTCTCTGGGATCCGATCCAACACTGATTTTTTTGTTAACGGGCGATTTCTTTTGTTAAACCCTTAATAAGAAATCACCGACTCGTCTACAGCCTGCTGGTACATTGTAGAGCAATTTATGTTACGCTCGCTATATTTACACAATGTATACATAATATAACGTATATTTGGAAGATATACAACTTGGATATAAATAAAGAAAGAAGATATAAAAAATAAAACTTACACCCATCCAGCAGTGTCTAAATTAAAAGCACCAACAGCATAACCAAAATAAGTCCCCTTTTCGCCAATTTTCACTACAGGAAAATCAGTGTCAATGTTAAAGCAATGCAAAGCAGGTATCACTATTAGCCAATAATAACAGTTTAGCCTCAACCACCCAAGCATTGCTCTTAACTGCAATAAAACTCTGTAAATGCATATTGTATATTAGTGATGGGTACTGGATATCCGGGTATCCGGATAATATATATCCGAATTGAGAAACATATCCGGATATCCGTGTACATTAAAGACAAAGTAATGAAAAATTGCCAAAAATTTCAAAAAAATTGCAAAGTATATATTTTTCAAATCTTTCTCTGAAATTACTTTTGAAACCAAGGTTGTGGCTTGGCTGTATGATAGAAATTCACAGCGTACAGAAAAATTTACAGGAAAATTAAAAGTTTAACTGCAAAATCGAAAACTTTTCCTGATCTTAAGGGGGGGGGGTCCATTTTTAGGTCATTTTTTCGACTTTCTCCGATCTCGCTGATTTTCACATATTTTATTGTCCAAATGGTATATTTTAACGAGTTTTTAAAATTAAAGTCGTAGCGCTTACGGTCGTCGAGTAATTTCACCTCAAAGTTGAGATTTCATGTGTTAAACATAGGAAATTTAAAAAGTTGTCATTTTTTCGCGTGCGCCAAAAAGATCTCCCGACAAACGTTGGTGAATCTGGACAAATTTGACTTGATGCTCAAGTCGTGTTAAATTTTAATCCTTCAGAAATTAATTAAAAAATTTTAAAGGCCTAAATTAAAATTCTAATTCCAGGGTACCGCAGTTTAACATTTTAGCGTTATTTTAATGTATAATTTATCCAGATTCACCAACGTTTGTCGGAGATCTTTTTGGCGCACGCGAAAAAATGACAACTTTTAAATTTCCTATGTTTAACACATGAAACTTTGAATTAATTACTCGGGAACCGTAAGAGCTGTGACTTGAATTTTAGAAACTCGTTAAAATATACCGTTTGGAAAATAAAATATGCAGAAATCAGCAGCGAGATCGGAGAAAGTAGAAAATATGGCCAAAAAATGGACCCCCCCCATAAGTTTGGAATAGGCGGATAACAGGATATCCGTTAGCGCAAAATATCCGGTGCCCATCACCATGGGCGTATTCAAGGGGGGTTTGGGGGTTGAAGCTCCCCTCTTTTGGTTTTGCCCACCCCCCCCCCCCCCTCAAAATGTTTAAAATAGTGCAAGTGTAATTAAATCTCTAAAATGTTAACGCCTTCGGTTCTCTCGCGTTCTCCATTGCACTGTTTCAAAAAAATATACAATTTAAAGCATATATATATATAACTTAAACATTTTTACTAAAAGCCAGGCTAGCTTTAGGTTTTATGCAAAGTTCTCTAACAAGATGAAAAACTACATTCACCAAATCTGTATACATCAGGGACAGTCTTACGTAAATGAAATCCGCAGTCAAAAACAAATACGCAACAAATTATGCAGCTCAAAATAGTAGAAGTAGTAGAAATTTCACGAGTGCTCTAAATTAAATTTCCTGAGATAATTAACCGTAGTTTGGGGTCTGGCTTCCTCTGAGGGGTTGCCGCCCCCCAGACCCCCCCGCTTACCTCTTCGGATTCATATTAGTTAGTGCACAAATAGCTATAGCGCTCTAGATTAATTTCTAGGGTGGGGTCTTCTTCTTCTTCTTCTTCTTCTTCTTCGGCTTCAGCATCTCGGATGAACCATATGATCTGGTCAAAATCGACCGGCCCGGTCCAGAAACTCCAAGACTTTCCAAGGTGATTGGAGCATCTCCCTGGCAGACACCTGTTCATCCAAAGACTTCCTTTCTCTGGGGAGCCGTGGCTGGACACCCAAACAGCAGGTGCTCAACCGACTCTTCCTCCTCCTCGTTGCAGTATGATATCTGCAATCAGGCGAATCTTCTTTTCCTTATTCTGTGCACTTGTATGGTATCTAGAAACGGAAACAAGAGGGATCAGTTTCTGCCCGCCAGGCAGGTTTTCGGAAGAAGCACTCAACCATCCACCAAAGTGCTCCGATGTGTGGTCATCGAAAATGCCTTTCAGCGAAAGCGATGTGTTCGGGCTATATTCATAGACCTCAAACGAGCTAACGACTCGGTATGGCGCCAAGGACTTTTAGCTAAACTAGCTACAGCAGGCATTGGAGGACGGATGCTAAGGTGGCTGAAAGCCCTACTATCTGATCGCACAATACGAGCGAAGGTTGGGGACACCATGTCCGAGCCTGTCAAAGTAATCCAAGGAGCGTCAAAAAGAAAGTATTCTGAGCCCATTTCTGTTCATTGTAACCATCAATGACATCACAGGGGTCATAAGGAAACTAAAATCTGGGACAAATCTTGGCGAAAGTGGACCTAAGCCTGTTTGCAGATGACATTGTGGTTTCGGTGACCCATGAATCTCTAATTCGCTCGATCCGTTTCTTCCGGTAGCGCCGTTAAAGAATTTTCAGGTGAGGGTTTGACCGAGGACTTTTTGAGGGGGGGTAAAAATTTTTAATAAATTTTGCGTACATATTTATTATATAAGTTAAATAGTTAATATTATATAATTTATAGACCAATTAATTTAAAGTCTTCTATGGTTCATGTTTTTCGGCAATCCAACCAAAGCGATACTATTAATCGCGGGGGTCTGGAGCGGGCCCCAATTGAAAATTTGAAATTTTAAAAGTTAAACGCTATTGAAACATTTAATTCTTTATACATGATTTATCAAATTGACTAACAACATTTTTGTACTTTTATTTGTTATTTTCTACGTTTACTGTCTGGTCCGAAAACTGAAACTATTAGGATGCTTCCATTAAGAACTGCGTATTCTGATCATATTAACCAATTATGCCAAGGCTGATATGTTGGGAATGAAACAGATAACAGCAAAACTGCAAAGCAACTTATATATAAAAACATTTGTTAGCATGCTTAATGAAAAATAATAATTTTGATAATCTAATTTAAATAGCCAAAATTCGCGCCGGAGGCGCGAAAAATTTCTAATGGTGTTGCGAAAATTTATCGATTTTGAACATTAATGTGTGGCATTAATCGCCTCCGTTATGTATGTTTCTGCTCAGGAAGACATTATCTCCGTGTTTTTCCGGGGGCAAAATGTGGCGGTATTGATCAGGATTGCCAAGTTTTTCAGGGATGCGCATATCAACCAAATAGCACAAAAAGCGTGAAAAAGCAAATCACTAATGCACACTGCCTCACAGGGACTAAATGGGGTGATTCACGAAGGTACTGTGAGACACGTCTACAAGATTCGAGTGTGAAAAATATCATCGAATACGGGAACAAGCAGTTGGGGCATGACAGCCAAAACCTGACAAACCAACTCCAACTAGGGACTCCAAATCTTAACTAATTGGATAACTTGCGAGAATAGCCCCTTAAGAGCAAAGGCGTGGGAGAAATCAGAACAACTCCGATCGCGGTGCTGAGAGAAGAAGCAAGTTGTCCTCCCTTGGAAGCTTAGACGGACAGCTTTGATGGCAAGAGTCGGTTTTGGCCTTTTACCCGATTGCCCTGCTAGCCATTAATGTAAACCGACCAGATAACATGGAATCCACCCACTAGTCTCATAAAAGAATAAACAGTGCAATGGATGAAGATTCCCTCCAGCAACACAGCTTATGGAATCAACCCGTAGAAACATGGCGACCACAAGATCTCTTCTATGCCCCACGCGACGATTTAATATCCATGAATCTTTCGCTAGCGTCCACTATCACAAAATCTGATCCTCCATCACGGCAAAAATTGTTAGCCCTGTCTGTTTATTGGTAGATACGCTATATATAGATGGATGACTGGATCACTATCACAACACGGATGGAGGCAGTGGATATGTATGCTGTACAGGTATGCTGGACAGTATACATTGGTATACAATCCATATGTATTTTTCAGGTATACAATGGACAGACATGCTGCAAGTCTATCCTGGGGTGTTTTTACTTAGGGGGGGGGGGGCGCCCCCCTACTTTTTGGAGTTCCCCCACTCGACCTCTTCCCCCCCACTCGTTCCCCTCCCCACTTTTTTGGGCTTTCACCCACTCTGCCCTAGGGTTTCTTGAAAATGACAAATTTTTAGGATTTTTGGTCAAAATTTTCAAAAATTTTCCGGCTTCACCGGAATTTTTCAATCAAAAATGGTCTATTTTGGTGCTACAAACTCAATTTTTGAGCACTTTTAAGCTTAGTTATAGCAGTATATGTAGAAAACAGGCTTTTTATACTGTATTTTTGGCATTTTTAGCCCATTTTATTTTTTCCCACTTTTGGTTTTTCACCACTAATTGGGGGGGCGTTCCCCCACTTATTTTTCGCTGGTTTTTTCTTAGCTATCCAGTTACGAGCATGGTGTAGGTTTTTGCTTTATTCTATTAACTTTATCTTACACTTTCTTTATCTCTCAAGTAAAACTATTTCGTTTGCTCGTGCTGGCTGGGGTCCTTGGTTTCGGGGTAGGTAGAATAGAATTGCAGGATATCGACGCCAGGGGAGACAGCGTTATGACTTCGTATCTATGATTTTCGTAGATACAAAGGTTTTTATTTTTTGATAAATTTTGTCTTTTGTGATTTTCTATTTTGAAGGCATATATATAAAATCTATATATACTATCTCAAACATTTTTAAAATTTTTTTTATATAATTTGCATTCTGATTTCACATAACTTCAGTTTTCTTTCTCCTTTTTTAGTTTATAGAAAATTTTTTATTTCATTTTTCTACATGTATGAAACAATTCATTATTGTGCGGGGGATGCGATTCCCATTTGTTTAGAAATTTGGAAATTGTCCTAAACTTAACATAAAGCGTATACGCATATGTATAAAGTAAGCTTAAACTTACTTATATATACATTAGTACGTCAACTAGTTTATATTCATCAGTGAGTCATCGCTGTGGATTGCATCTTTATGAGGGGCTTTGAGGAGACCTTGTGTAGTTACTTTTGTTTATTTTATGATACTGTTTTGTAAGTATATATTAGTGATGTGCGCCGGAGCTCCGCTCGAGCGGAGCTCCGATTTTCGGTGCTCCGGAGCGGGCTTCTGCTCCGGAGCTCCGGGTACCCGGAGCAGCCTTTTGGAAGTTTTGAAGGTGTTAAAAAAAAATTCGAAAGTATGATTTTTGTGTAAACTCCACGATTTCTCCTTGCAGCACGTAAGAATGGAATGAATGTTACATAGTTTATCGTATACTTCTGTTTTTAAAAATGTTTCAGTTTTCTCAAGGCTGCG
>JASAND010024109.1:0-21999 GCA_030248195.1 Trissonchulus latispiculum
GATCGGTCCACTCCTCCGCTGGCCCCAGGCCAAACAATGTCCAGATTATACACATTGCGTCAAATTTTCCCTATTCTAGGGGGAGCGCTAACGCGCTCCCCCTAATACAGCAATAAACGCTGCCATAAATTTTGCGTTCAAACACCAAGATGAATGCCAAATATCTCTGACTAAGTATAGCAAATGATTTTACAAAACTGCACCAATTTTAAAATTTTCAAAGCACAAAACAGCCAGTCTGTTGTTAATATTCAGAATTTATTAAATTGCTTGGCATATACGAATTGTTCCACACAGTTATACAGACAACCTTGTGAAACTTATTGAAAAGCTACACATTATAAAATTTTTTATACAGATCCAAACTCAACTAATTCCCAGTATTAGAAACTTGACAATGTTTGTACAAAAATTTTGGCAGACGTTACAAATCTTAAAAAGTATGTCACAGAATCATGCTAACACACAAAGCAGAACACTAATATAGATTTTATAAACAAAGAATTATGTTACACTAATAAAGGTAGGTATACAGCAGAACTGGTCTAAACCAACTTGAAGTTGCCGTCAGAATTGTACTCAAAGAATCAGGTGTATAAAATAGCAATATTTATGAATCCCTTCAGCAGTCTTAGTAGTCGCCTGGGAAGTTGGTCCTCGCAAATTGCACGAATCAGGGATTCCAGTTTTGAAGTCGACCTTCTCAGAGGAGCCACTCACCAATTTCAGGATGCACAGTACCACCGAATACGAATAATTTCACCTTCTTCGCTCAAGACAGAGTTAAAACTAAATGCAATAGAATAGACTTCCTCTAACAATGAACATGCTCTTACAATAATTATGTAATACAGTCAAAACGAACGCATCTTCAAAAACTTAACGACAACAAAGTCAACTAGAATTAATGAGGCAAAGACGAAACGTTTAAGCTGTGTTAGTTTCTAAAAAAGTTAGACTACAAAAACTGAAAGTTGAAGTGTTGATATTAAGCTTTCTCAACTTTCAACCTGGATTGTGCTGAAAAGTATCGCCATATGATAAATTTTGGTGACTAATCATTTTTTCCTAGGCAAAAATTTCCCGGGGTGGGAGAAGTTCGAGGAGTCCCCAAGGGGTTGAGGGGCAGCTAGTTTTCTGGGAGTGCGAGGGGAAGAAACGTTTTTCGAAAAATGCTGAAAAATAGCTATTTTTTGGCTGGAGCTTTAAAATTGACTAGGACTTCCATCCGGATTTCAGCCAAAAAATAGCTAAAAAATGCCTAAAAATGTCGAACCGGAAAAGTTTTTCAAAATGTACCCCTCAAACCCCATTTTTCCGGCAAATTTTAGAGTTCGGGGAAGGGCCCGAACTGGGGGGGGGTCAATCCTGGGAGGAGGGGCGACCAAGCTCGGGGGGTCCTAAACCTCCTCCTCTAGGAAAAAGCCAGGACTAATCATTCTTCACTGTCACATAATATAATCTAAAATTAGCATAAACTTGATGAAACCCGGACTGTCCAGTATCAGTCCTTTCAACGCACTCCTCTCTATTTGCCGCGTTGCTGTCATGCAGAACCCATTCAGAGTCCGGATGAAGTCCAGCCCGGGCAAAGGCCACATAGTGGGAAGTCTCAATGCAGAGAACAGCAGAGAGATGAAAAATTCTGGGTGGCGCTGGGATTCGAACCAGCCCCCCACTGCCGCCATTGGACTCGCTTCCTGAAAGAAATTTGACAGGGGAAGCTCTTAAGCCGGCTGGATCCGGGAAATCGGACGGAGCGTGGTCTAAGCGTCGGATTTCATGGCTCTGAAATCAGGACAAGAACCCATACGCAGTAGCAATGTAAGTAGATCACCTTTATCATTACAAGCGCCATCAACAATCACATTAGTAAAAGGAGGCTTCAATGGGTCTCTTGTCTTCTTTTCGGAAAATCATGCATAATAAAATAGCTAACACTTAAATCCATCCAAATTTGTCGAAATTACACACACTAATGCCACACGTCTTGAATTGCTGTTTAGTCAAAGAACAACAATCATATAACTAGCTGATGAGAGGGTTCCGCTTCAATATTTCTGTATGCTTTCCTATTACTCAGATACAAAAAGCAGTTAGGTACCTTGAAAAAACAAGGGGAACAATAGGTAATATCGCTGAGAGTGCTATCAGGAGAGATAAGGAAGCACTCCTTGCACTCACAGTTGGCTAATCTGCCGCAGTCAGTGCACTTTCGAGGACCTAAAAATACAGCAACAGTGATCAAACTACATATAGGAGTAAACTGTGTATTCTATCAGCTCTTAATAATTATAGTCCAAGTAAGTAAGTTAATCCTTAGGACCGTAAACAAACATAAAGTCAACGTGTTCCATCTAGTCATAGAAGTTTTCTAGAAACGACAAAACCATCCGTGTAAAAGGTGACCAAAGCAATAGCAGAATGCGCAAGGCAGTTAGGATCAACGCATCTAAAGAACGTAATACTCCCCTCTCGCGAATCCTGTACTCAGTCAACAAGCCTATACGTTTTTCTTGATGTAATCAAATCGTATCGACGAATCAAAAATGATGGCAAAACGAACACAGGCACATTCCCCAACAATAAATTCGTTAAACTGAATGTCTCCGTATCTTTCTGAAAACGTACGTATGCCACTAAAGAAAACTCTATGAAACAAACCGTCAAGCATAATATGGCTGACATCAATTTCAAGGGAAGGCACAATATATTCGTACAGTTTCTGTTGGCCATAGCGTGGCAGTTGCGCTATGAAGCAATGGGACAGCTAAAACATACCCAATCAGCAATAATTAACTACGTATCACTAAGTATTATAGCAAGAGTATGACAATAAGCCAAGTAAAGTATCATCCTTCGGGGAAATAACTTTTCGGAGCCCTTACCACTTCATTACCTTAGTCATGAATTTGTTTGGAGTTTTACAAAAAAACACCGACAAGTATATAATCAAAAATTGCAATCCAACTGCTGATATTGTCAGTGATACATTTCAATTTTAATGACAAGTGAATCAGTATACATACCTTTTTCAACTTAATATTCAAGTGGAAGAATGACTTTTCCAGAAGGTATTGCATTCCAGGAAGGGCGTTCACATCCGTTTCCTCAGCAATGATCTGACACAAGTGAGATTCTTCGGAAGAACTAAACATAGGTAAATAAAACCATACAAAAAAGCGATAGCAAACAAATAAACTGTGAGAAAAAGGCTAAAGCTGATGACAACAGTACAAAACAATGAAGAGGTTGAAGAAAGTACTAGGTGACTTAGATGCCACCTCCGTGGGAAAACCGATGGACACGGACCCCATCAAATGGACATCCCACAGGTGACTCCTGGCGTCCGTCTGGTCAACGGCGCAAATGGGCTCTGTTCTCGAGGCATGGTGTTGCCATGTCGAACTACATTGATGCCATCCAAATGCTTAAATCACGCTACCGAGTGGTTGCTTGCCTCTCCTCATTCTTATCTATTCCGGCATTTCTGAATGATGTGCTGGTGGCTAGCGAACTACGAAGACGTGTACTGGACTTCACATGGTTAATGCGCCTCATATAGACTTCTAGGGGATAAACCCATCCCTCTCGATCCTTACGGAGGCCCCAGTATCAGTGGTGGACTTCCTTCGGGGTGTGGGGCGGCTCTAGCCCGCTCCATCGTACTGGTTCCTAACCAGATGATCCAGGAACAACAACAACAACAACAACAACAACATGGGCCCGGAAATCACAACAACAAGAAAGTATTAATTGTTTGGTTTGTGCAAAAAAGAGATTCTTTACCGTGTACTGCACCAACTTGAGTTTCAGAATAGCTGCGGAATAGCAGAAGACTAAGTACTAGTTTGCCATTCAAAAATAGGACCTCATCTTCTGCTATTCCGCAGCTATTCTGAAACTCAAATTGGTGCAGTCCAGGGTTAATGTATTAATGTGTTAATGCTTGAAAGCATTTAACTAATTGAAATACAAAAAACAACGACTCAAGTCAAGTCAAAAATTGTACTTATAAGGACATCTCGGAAACACGGGTATACCATACTATTCACCTAAATTGAAGGTATGGGGGTTGTCGCAGTATTCGCCCAAGCAACCCATTGAGCAATTCTTCTGGGTCCTTTTCCTCCTCAGTGAGACCAGGGATGTCGGGAAGCGCTTTGGACAACAACTGGCGAAGACGGTGGACGTGATCAGCTCGAACAAAGCCATTGCTACAAAATACACACAGTTTCAATGATACAAATTAGAAACGATATTAAAATATAAATAAAATTAACTAAACACCACCTGGAAATAATAAATTGATAAATCAATATAAAAAGAACTGACTGGATTTGACTGACCCAACGAGAAAACTTATTGTTCTTATTGTTGAAAAATTTTGTATCACTCCTATTGCAGGTCACGGTTTTCCCCAGCAAAGGATAATAACAAACCAAGGCAATTGTGTTTCGACAGAAAAATATTTACAGACAATTTTAATTAAGCTGTTTTCAAACACTCTAAAAAAAAGGCAAACATGACATGAAAAACTTATGTATAAGTCTCATCAAAATTCTCAATTATAAAAAATCATCTTGACACTATTAAAGCAGACTTCACTGAACTTATTTTGGAGAAAGAATGGCCAGTTTGTGGTAGTAACAATTTGAAATAACAAATATCTGGCATACTTACCACCGTAAAGGAAAAACAATTTCATGCTTCAGGACACTTAAAATTTCATGACTGCTCTTGCTCGGCTCAGCAGTCAAGATGCTAAAAACAAAACCTTTAAATAAGAAGTCAGACAGAAATAAGAAAGCATCCAAATCGGGTTAAAACATTCGGATGTCCACAATGTATTTTCAAATTAAATGTTATCTTAAATCCGCAAATTCAGTATTTTAAATAATTATACTGACATAAATGTTTCGAAGTACATAAAATATTTTCAAGTAACTGCTTTCTCTTCAAAATACAACAACTCCACAGCTGAAAAGATAATTCCGCATTTTCGGCAAGAGTTCACAAGAATAATGACAAATTTACTGGTCAAATGACGGCGAAAGTGCAAACATGGCAAACAGGGTTGCATCAAGATAGCAACTATTCTTGTGTCCCTGGATGCCTCTTTGTACTCCGATAAGTCTGTGCAGATTTCTTTCATTAACATAAGGAACAAAACTGTCCACACGACCACTGTCCTCTGTGCCAAATCCTAAAAACACAACCAATCTCGAAACCCAATTTTTATTATCCCAAACCTTTAAACACATTGCACACACTGAATATACACATTCAACTAGCACAATACACCCTGTACACTTTAAACTGCAGTGTTTACAGTTTACACTGCCATCGAGCTTTAAAGCTACAACAACGAATGATGAAAATGAGCACTATTTCTTGTCACAAAATAACGTACCATTACAGATGGAAGAACTGTCAGAGTCCTGACAGAGAAACCGACTATCAACGTTAAGCTGAGAAATTGGAAGAAAGAGGCCACGATTTTCCTCACAGCCAAAATACTTGACCCCATGATATGTCCCATTTGTGACCGAGGGAGCACAGGCTGGTGGTAACTCATCCTCCTAAAAAAGAAATAAAGGTTATAAAAAGAAGTTGCTATCAGTTGAAGTTGATATCAGTGGTCTGTTTACCCGTTGTGAAAAGCTTAGAGAGTCAAACAAGGGGGATAATATGCTGCGGCTTACATTACGGTATACTTGTCGAACCATTACTATTTAAGCTTTGTTTTCGCCGTTACTTCATGTTCACTTATTTGCGCAACGAATAGACGCTGGAATTAAACAATGTTACTTATCTGGGTTTATTTTTGGCGAAAAAAGTGGGGGGGGGGGTCGAAAGTGGGGGGGATAAAATTGTCTGAAAATGCCAAAAATACAGCAAAAATAGCCTGTTTTCTACATATACTGCTATAACTATGCTAAAAAGTGCTCAAAAATTAAGTTTAAATACCAAAATCGACGATTTTTGACCAAAAAATTCCGGGAACGCCGGAAAATTTTTGAAAATTTTGACCAAAAATCCTCAAAATTTGGCGTTTTCTGGGCACCTTATAGTGAGTGGGGGGGAAGACCAAAAAGTGGGGGTGGCGCCGAGTGGGGGGGAAGAGGTCGAGTTGGAGGGGACCCGAAAAGTGGGGGGGGCCCAGTAAAGTAAACCCAGCCTATTATACTCACAAATTCAACACCGGCCAGAAGTTCATCATTTTTCTCATTTTCTGTAATATCTCCCATTGTTCCCAGCCAACGAAGAACCCCACGAAATCGACGACCTTGAATCTGCGTTTCCACACACGTGCCTGTAAGAAATACATAAAGCTAAACAAAGTATAAATACGTAAATATCGAACACGACAACACAATAAATGAGGAAAACGGGGAACCATAATTCAGGTATTGTTTATATTAAGTCGTTAGGGCATTGCAAGTACAAACAGATCATGGAGGCACGAGCTGCAACTTTAGTTATTTATAAATATTGTGGATAAAAGGTTATGAGGACAAGAGACTTAATACAAAAAACAACAATAGTACGAACCTATGCTCATTTTTCGGCCACCCGAGCGCGCCGATTCTGGTGGGGATTCCACAACGGAAGACAGATTAGACCCTAGACGACTGGATGATGCAAAGCCGCTCCCTGAACTGGCCAGAGAGGCCTGCTCCGGGTCTCCTCGGCCCTCAAATGTCGAAGTAGTCGGCGCCCCCGGACCGCTGGACGACGCCTTGGCATTAGCTGCATTAGAGATCACGGTGAGACTCAGTTTTCGAGCCTTCTTTCCTCGTAGCAGAGATACTGAAAAGGCAAAGACGCAACAAAAATACTATGCAATACGTGTATGTATACACGCTTTCTAATAACCAAACCAGTGATTAGCAATTACAGTATCCTCATCCTATCAAACTGCCATCACCTGACACAGGTAACAAAGAGAAAAACCAAAACCAAACTTACAATAAATAAAGGTACATAAACTATCAAATAAACCCATTTTTATGGACCACCGTTTCATAGTCAACCATAGTTTCATCTGAGCCACTACGATCGTTATCAGCCGTAGCATCCATCTTCACTTCTCACAGAATCACATAACCAAAAGCATTGTAAGTGCATACACATATTTGGTACATAAAGGTGAACTTTCATATACGGATCGCCTTGTTATGCCCGACCAACCCGATTGAGGGACTCATCAGGGGCTTTCAATCAGGTTATTTTTAAGTTAAATTATCCCAAGTTAAATTTTGTAGTTAAAGGTCGTTTCGTCCCCTAGCGATCAACTCCAGACATTCGTGAAGTTATACATAAAGATTCACTTATACCTCATTCTGTGCGTGCAAACATTGAGTCACTAATTTCCATAAAACATCTACCGATTGATTATGTAAGATATCATTACTATGAGATTCCTTTAAGATTATTTAGAAAATGATATTTAAGTTTTCTTTTTGAATAATTTTTATTAATCAATAGTTTAATTAGTTTTGATACCCGAAATACAAAATTATCAAGGTTAGTACATATGACTAAGTATCTACGTATTTCATTTAAATAAATTCTATATGCTACATTCTCTGAAAAATTACCTTTAATATTAGGAACCTTAACCACTGAAAAATTAAAATCATCTGTTTTATCATATACCCCACATTCGAACTTATTACCAATTATAGTTACATTTATATCTAACACACATGCATGGTCACTATTAACATTTTCTTTATTAAGTACTAATGTATCTGGATATATAAATAAATATAAATCATTAAATATACTGTTGTCGTTAATTACCGTTATATCATCAATATACCTAAATACATATCTAAGTTTGCTTAATAAGTTGAAGTCATGTTTATACAACAATTTTTTAACATATAAAAATTCGTAGTAAAACATAAATAAATTAGCTAACTGTGGGGCACAATCTGTACCCATAGGTATACCCACAGCCTGTTTGAATATCTTATTACCACAGGAAAAGTAAAGGTTATTAAGCAACCACTCTATATTGGATAGTAAGTCTTCTTTTGATAAAATTATTCCTTTATTAGTATTAATACCCCATCTAGCACTGTTTTCGTAAACAATTATTTTACGATTAGAGTTATTAGCATAACCTAAGTTAATTACATATTTAAGAGCTACTATTATACATTCATGCCTAATGCTAGTATATAGCTGACCAAAATCATAAGTATTAATACTATGAGCGTCTCTACGTTTATTAAGTTTTTTAATAACATTAGATATTGCTGATGACCTATCAATTATCCAGAACATATTAGCTAAATGTCTAGTATTTTTATTTATTGCATTAGCATACACATGCAACCTATCCATAATCAATTTTAGTGCCTTACCAACACCCTTTGACATTTCCTTATTAATTGATCTGTTACTGGCAATAATAGTTCTATATTTTATGGGATTTTTATGAAACTTAGGTAATATATGAATAAAGGGCAAACTTTCATACTCCTTATTAGTAGACCAGCCCATACCTTTAATTTCATCACTGATTGTATTTTTTAAGGTATTTATATCTATATTTTCTACTGGTACATATACATCATTAGTACCATTATTATTAATGATACCAAGTTCGTTTAGGACTGTTTCAATATAATGCTTTTTACATATAATTGCATACGTTTGAGAGGCTTTATCAATTGAAGTGAAAACAAATTTATTTTTTAAGTTTAACAATCTTGATTTAATAATTTCATAATTATCAATACCATAGGAATGATTACATTTAGTATTAAAACTGCTGAATGAGTTGGAAGACGTTTTCAATAACTATTGTAATTTTGACATACATATTTTACATCAACACTGCGCACTCTGCCAATAACCGAGTCGTCCAAATTAAAATAAACAATGCCTACATACAAAACTATAGGAAAGGTAACGAAGATTCAAAGTATATAAGCAAGACTGCCAACGTGAAGCAGAAATTGAAAGAAAATGGGGAACCTTTTGGTTTTGATCCAATATGCTCAGACATGGAATCGATGAAATCTGATGCCTTCATCAGACCCAGCACCGGAATAAAGGAAGCATGATTCATCGGGGCCTTGAAAACAGACTGGCCTTGATAGTTCCCCGTTCCATCCCCAATAGGATTATCCTAGAATAAGAGACAACAAAAATAACATGCACAACATATTAATACTAGCAAAACATACAAAGGATTTTCACACATCTCACCTCACACAGATTTGGCATTTCAAAGCATCTTCAGAAAACTCTTGCCAAAATTGGACTCATTACGTGGAAATTTATTATTTTGTTGTCAGGTTTCAATCCGGTGCGTAATTTTAAAGGTTAAATCCGGTGCCCGGCTACTGGGAGAGGCCACACCTCAAACTATGCATGCGGTTCAACCAAGAAAATTAGAACCTGATAGATATTAGGTACTGTCAAGCCGAATACTAATTTAATTAAGCAGTAGATATTGAAAATTGTAAAGTAGAAATATTCAAATTAATGCAAATTAATACTCACAAATTCCACTCCAACAATCAGATCAATATGAGCAGTCAAGTAACCCATCCATCGAACTACACCGAATTCTGGTCCATGATCACTAACCCAGACAACCCGTTCACCGAGCTTCAGATTACATTCTACAAGCATATATAATAGATCAAATAAATCAAAGCTCAACTGGGCTACAGACTACAGTTAAAATTAAACACAAGCGAACACCGAATGCTTTTGATAACCAGATCGCCGCCTAGTTTTCGTTGAGTTATAACCGCCAATTTAAGGTGGTGGTTCCTTTTGGAGCACTATTGCTAGCGCACGGCTCAAATCAAGTTCAAACTTGATGAAACTTTCGAAAATTATTTTGTGGGCGTTCTAGCAACCCCGGCGCAATCCGACTTCGACAAGTCGGCGTTTCCGTTCCGGGTGGATTTAGTCGGTTTCTGACAGCTGGCTAGCAGCTACACAGTTATAGCTGTACTCATTCGAAATATCTCGTTATGCTCTACTTTTTGTTTTTGAAAACTCCTTTCTAGCTTCTATAATTAATTTTGAGAAGTAAAAAGCTTGTCACTTTTGTAAAAATCAAACAGGGGATCGTTTCAAAGGACTCGCAGAAGATGCCACATATTCGAGGTGTGATCATTACCCAACAAGAATTTCTGTGTCTGTAACGATTGAAAATGTAGTTTTTGCAAAAATGCGACCGATTTTTTCCAACAATTGCGGAGCATTTAATATGCGCGCTAAAGGATTGCCCTTTCTTTAACAGGTGGGTTTTGCACAAAAATACCTAGAGAGCCTTTTTTAGTTGCCCCGATGCTCCTTTCTAGCTAAAATAATCGCTTGATGAAGTTGAGAAAAGTAGACAAAATTCAGGTTGCGCATACATTTTAGCTAATTTCTCTAAATCGAAAAGCGATTTCATAATAATTAAAAAGGGCTCTCCTGTCCGTGGATCATTTGTCCGTCTGATATTTTCAAAATTTCAAAAAACAAAAATCAAATATCAAACGGTTGTTTCCTGCGCATTTGATTTTTGTTTTTGTACAAAAATCAAGCTATTTCCGTTTGAAATTCGTTTTTCGGGCCAACTACCAAAAATCAAAAGGGTTTAAATCAAATTCTCACCAACTTTGTTTCTTGTTGTTAGACTAACAAGAAACTTCTAACATTTTCAAAAATCAAAATAACAAAAATTAAAAATCAAGTGATTGTTTTCTGCGCATTTGATTTTTGTTTTCCCGTTGAAATCAAAAATCAATCCGTTTGCGTTTGGTTTTTGTTTTTATATCAGTGTTTCAAAATTAAATCTCAAAGCAGGAAGCAAAAGGTCCAAGTCCAGCCAGGCGTCCGGGTATTTTCTTGGGATGGTTCTTCTCATTTTGTCGATAAATAGCTTAGAAATCAGTAAAAATGGCGTATTGGATCTTTCGGTGGTACCCATATATAGTGAATGAATCGGGTCGCTGATTACGAATAGCGTGCTGAAGTCGGTGGATGTGACCTCTGATCCAAAAGCACCCAAAGCGTGGGGGGCACTTTTAAGTGGGTGGTATGTACAGTGAGAAAAGTTGTTCGCCTTGCCAAGCTTCTTCAAAAATGAATTCGAAATTGGTTATGTTAGCTATGAAATGAAAGCCCATATTCACTCACTATACATGGGTACCACCGAAAGGCCCAATACGCCATTTTTAGTTATTTCTAGGATATTTCTGGAGAAAATGAAAAAATCCTCCAATAAAATACCCGGACGCCTGGCTGTACTCGGACCCTTGGCTTCCTGCTTTGAAATTTTTTTAAAACACTGATGGAAAACAAAAACAAACGCAAACGGATTGATGTTTGATTTCAGCGGGAAAACAAAAACCACATGCGCAGAAAACAATCACTTGATTTTTGATTATTGTTATTTTGATTTTTGAAAATATTAGAAGTTTCTTGTCTGTCTAACAACAAGAAACAAAGTTGGTGAGAATTTGATTTTAACACTTTTGATTTTTGTTAGTTGGCCCGAAAAACGAATTTCAAACCGAAATAGCTTGATTTTTGATTTTTGTACAAAAACAAAAATCAAACGCGCAGGAAACAACCGTTTGATATTTGATTTTTGTTTTTTGAATTTTTGAAAATATCAGACGGACAAATGATCCACGGACACTCTCCAGGTTCCGAATGGTTTCGATAGAGGTTTCGAATGGTATAGCCAATGTCTTGAGAAAACTTTGCTTCAGTCTGCAAAAAAACCTGGAAATTTTTATTCCTTCTAAAATGCAGTAAAATAATTTTAGAAAACCAGAAAGTTTCATTATTGTATTCACTAAAAAGAGAAAATGTTTCGTTACATTTTGATATAAGGCTGGCTTCTCAACTCCAACTAATGAATGAGTAATAACGGTTCAAATTTGATGACTTTAAAAGAAATCACCACCTTAAAAGAAGTTTAAAACCATGCAGCAAAGGAAGTTACAAACCTTCAGGTATGAAGCCTCTGAAAGATGGATTTCCAGGGGAAACATTGATGGTTTTAACACTGCTGTCTTTGGAGACAGCTGAATGGTCCTTATTGTTTCGTTTGAGACCCAGCTTATCCTTCAGGAAGGAGGTCGGCCCGCCCTTCTTCTTTTCCACTTTTAGGTCGGGCTCTGAGCCATCATAGAAACGGGAAAGACTCTTGCCAGAGGAACCAGCAGAACTGAGACTCCCAAGAGCCGGTGCAGGAGACGGAACTAGGGAACTGCTTCCAGCAGTACTGCTGATATCATAGTAGGAACAGGAGGTCGGAGGGGGCAGTAGGCTTTCCACTGGCGGGGGATGTGACAGGGGAGTATCCGAATGATGACGACTGTGAGATATCACAGAAGCGGTAGAGGTTGGCCGAACGCTGCCACTGCCGCCACTACTGGAATCAGAGGATGAGGATTTTCGATGCGGGCTGCTGCGGGAGTCGACCAGCTGAATGGGGATAGTGCGAATCACCGGTGCAGACTGGGGTGGAGGTGGAGCCTGTGGGATGCGAACCCCTCCAGATCCGGAACCAGATGTGGGCGTGACCGATCTAGCACCACTGTTTGCCTCAGTCAATTGCCGACTCCAGCCGACATAGGTTATGCTATTATTGTTGATGTTGTTGTTGTTGCTGCTGTTATAGCTGTTCATTTCACCAACGGCCAACGGACGATCGCTGACCAGTCTAGAGGAGGATCCAGAGATGTAGGACGCTGGGACCGGCTGTTGATGTTTTTTCTGGCAACGCGTCGTAAGATCAGCTGCTGAGATATGCGGAAATTTGTGACGACTGCCCCCATCGGCACGGATCAAAGGACTATCGTCAGTGATATAGTCCGGCTCAGGACGAGCATAGAGAAAGATGAGTCGAGTAACTGGCACAAAGACTGCCGTCCCAGGCTGTGTTCGAAAGTACAGCTTATTACGGAAACGACCGTCACAGTCACCAGTGCCCGCTTCCTACAACAACAGGAAAGATCGTTAAGCAATGTCATGGCTATACGTATTCAGAGGCGGGCCTCCCGTCGCGATTCGAAGGTAGTGGAAAAACTAAGGAGAAAAATAAAAAGAATGGCGAAAAATAAAAACTTGGCGCCGTCGGCGCGAATTTTCTATTTTCTAACGGCACATACGTACATGGATAATATCTACATATTGCTTTTATGAAGAAAAAGCTTAAAACCTATCCTATTTTTTGGAGAAAGTTTCTATATTTTAGCCTGAGAGGTGATATAAAAAGATTTTGTAAAAAATCTTCTTGGTTCTTCAAAATAAAAGGAATTATATATATATCTGAAGACCGATTCTAGTGCAAACCCAAAAATTCAACTTCTGGGTGGTTCCGCCCCTGGCCCCACCTCCCCCGGCAGACAAACGTTTTCCCTCTAGGCAACTCCCTGTCAAAAAATCCTGGATCCCTCAGTGGCTAAATAATTAATGCATATCACTGCGCACTAATGCATTAATATGCATTAAGGCTATATTAACAAGGAAGGGGCGAGGGGCGGGTCGGAGGGGGCGAGGGGGGGCGGAGAAGGGGGGGAACAAAATGCTCATAAAGAGATAATATATGTGGGCCTGTATCATCTCGTTTCAAATTCCAGTTGAGAAAGCAAGTATATAAATCATTTGCAGCAAGTTGGTGGAGGTAGTTCTGGCGAAAGTTATTCCGTTCGGTGCATTGCTGAAGCGACAAAATTTTGACACTTTTGAAAATTTTAATTTTTGACAAAATCACCTGCGATACACACACAACTACACAGCCACTTTAGCCTTATGACAAAAGTTGTGATTCGAGCGCTTCATTGATACCAATTTGACACTTTTAAATTTTAATTTTTGACAATCGCTAAAATTCCGCACCACCCGACCTACAGCCACTTTGAGCAGCAAATTCTGACAAAAGTTATTCCAGCTCATAGGCTTCAATTTGATGCAAATTGACCACTTTGAAAAATTTATTTTTTGACCTTGAACTCGATTTATTGAGCGGCAAGCGGGCGATCAGCCAATGGTGATCGGACGGCAAAACAGTATAAAGGATGAGCACATTTCCGAAAACCTATGGACAAAGTTGAAACGCGAGCTAGTATTCTTGGAAATCAGTGGAAAGCTTGACTCGACGTCAAAGTGGAACCAGCCCAGCATATAGGTGAGTCGACGCACGAGCAATTCGCCGGTTGAAAACCTTTGTATGAGAAAATTGAGCTTTCTAAGTTGAATACACAGCGAGAAATTTCAGATTTCATTTTCAGCAGAATAAAGCTCCTGGGGGAAAATAATATGGTGGGTAGGTTGCAAAATCAGAGAGGACTAGTCTTTAAAATGCTTCCCGGGGCTAGGTTAAAAATGAGACTAGGTTGTGGGCGTTAATACAGGCACAGCTTTATAGAACTGGCTTCATATTCAGGTTGTCGTAAATTATGTAGTCAAGTACTTTGATTTATAGTTCATAATATAGCGCGATATGTCAGGCTTTATTCGAATTTTATTTTGTAAACATTTTCTTTAAATAAAGGCTCAACAACCAGCATCAGTATCCATTATGGAAATGTATTAAAGAATAATTTAGGACTCTCACGATCTTCTTCCCCTGACGAATGGCCTTTGATAATCACCAAGACCTCTCTGAGGCAGGCATGTAAAATGATGATAATTTGGCCTATCCCACGCTAGATATAGTACATGCAAACGCAATTCGATGAGTATTCCGCTTAATTTTTATTGACTGACATTGATAGCCTGAGATTAGATGGAACGTGAAATCCCTGATATGGGTTATTCCATTGACAGCCATAAGTAATTCGCTCACAACCTAGTCTCTTCTATTTTTTAACTTCTTCATATTAAGCATTTAAAGACTAGTCCCTCTTGATTTTGAACCTCACCATCACCCTTATTTCCTCCAGAAGGGCTTCTTTTATTTTATCCTTTCTGTCATTTTAAAAGGATCATTTCACGTGACCATGGATACGGGCTTGACGGCCAGCTAACAAGCTTGATGATTTAGATATATACCACACAGAAACGCCGAAAAACGCTGTTTTAGAGGTTTTGACCATATTTCATGTGACTGAGCCGTATTGATGCTGGGTATCCCTCGAATTCGACGTACTGAAACGAAGCGTAGTGGATTTATATACCTGCTTACCCCTGCCGAGCGCAAAGCGCAGTTTGGGCCGTTGCAACAAGTAGTCGGCAATGCCACGCAGGCTAATGGCTGGTGGTCACTTCCGTCGGTTCGGCGATATGCCATTGAAACGGCGCCAGTCGATTTATACCTGTACACCGCCGACACGCCGAAAAGCGTTTAGGCCGTTGACAGTAGTCAGAGGAATGGGCTCTAGTGACGTTGCTAAGTCAGTTTCGGCGATGTACTGATAAAACGAGCGTAGTCGATTTATATATGCACGACAAAACGCAAAAAGCGCATTATTGAGCCGTTTGACCAGTGTCAATAGGCCCCGTGGCATAGTGACCGACATGCTGGGCTGGACTGACGATGTACTGATGAAACGGCGTAGTCGATTTGTACTGCCACCCAACCCGGCGGTTGAGAGAGTTTTCCCGGGACCGGGCGAGAACCACGGGAGCCATGCTGACGGTGACCGCTTCCAGGCGTTATCGCGTGTAGCTCATCGTTTTCAGCGTTCGATTTACTGCTTTCAGGCGCGGCCGAAAAACGCCCGTTTTGGTGGCGCCGATCTGGTAAGTGGTCCGATTTCACCAAAACGAGCCAGCTTCAGCAGTTGGGCCTATCTCAGCTAGGAGCAAAATTAAAAATCCCTCGTGTTGCCCTATGGTAATTTTCGAGCTAGACCTCTCCGTCTAGTCTAGAAAATTAGACGAAATTTACGAAAACCGGCGAGTCCGATTGGGACTTGGAGAGCCAAATTGGCCGAGTGCAGCCATGCAAAAGGTAGCAGGGGACCCTGATATAATGATGACCATGGGCCAAGCCCCTCGTTCCATAGCGTAAAATGCATTTTCCATAGCGTTATTTGAGAAAAAAAAACGACGCAGGTAAGTCGCAATTTTAAAAGTTAAGTTTCAGTTGAACCAAAACTAGTGGGGCAAAGCCTAGGTTATTTGATAGTAACCTTTTTACCAGCGGATCGTTAACTGGCACGGGTATTTTGGTCTCAGAGGCCGCGCGCGCCTGCCCCGCCGGTAGGGCGCAACATTTTTTGTCCTCTCGTTTGAATTGTCTATTTCAGTCTTTTTCTTTCTTTTTTTTTTTTTATTTTAATTTAGTGCGTCAGATGCTGGATCCCATGGGTCGGCAAACCCAGAACCTGGGCTTTTCTCAGAGGACGGATTTCGATGCGTTTTCTCGTCGGCTGTAGTCTGGTGCGTCAGTGACCACAGTTTTGTTGAAAATCCTTCTCTTTCGCTTACTCCGATCATCATTTTTTTCTTTCGCGAATTGATTTCATTTTTTTTATTCCTTTTCTTGATAATTTTCCTCGCGAAAATTGTTTTTAATATATTCAACTTTGCAATTTTATTTGCTCTTTCAGTGCGTCGCACAATAGGTCAAATCAGGCAAATACGTGCGTGCTTGCATGCTAACAAATTTGGTGTGTAGACAACTTCAAAACAGTGTGGAAATGGAAGAATTCAGTTTAGAAACAGATGTAAAAATGAGTGAGATTTGCTCAGAGTCCAGATCTTCAGAAAATCAAATAGTTATCATTTTGGTGCGTCAATTCTTCCGAGAATATATAGGTATCATTTCGGTGTGCATGTGCATAGCCACACCGTCCACCCCCGCCCAGGTGTGCTTCTGAGCACACCTGGGCAATGGGGGGTGGACGGGGGGTGGCCACCGCAGGTCTCACATACGCACCGAAATGATACCTATATGATTTCTTGGAAGAATTAACGCACCAAAATGATAACTATTTGATTTTCTGAAGATTTGGACTCTGTGCCAAATCTGACTTCACTTACACATCTGTTTTCACAAACTAAATTCTTCCATCTCCACACAGTTTTGAGTTGTCTACACACCAAATTTGTTAGCATGCAAGCACGCACGTGATTTGACCTATCTACGCACTGGGATGAGATGGTTACAGACGCACCGAAATTGCCTCTGACGCGTAGGTCGCCGGCCTGGCCTTGGTGGTGGGTTGGGGTTGGGGGGGTGGGGCATTCTAACTCACCGGATTTTGATCTAACTGCGCACCGTATTTGTCGTCTGAACGGGTTTACCACGCGCTTTCTGTGGCACACACCAAAAAAATCTTTGCTTACAGAGTGCTCTGAAACACCAGGTTTACAGACCTTTCATCTGTCAAACAGATTTTTCTTTTTACCGGCGCTACCGCGCCTCTGACGCACATTTAGCTTCCGACCGGTTTTATCCTCTTAAGCACCCTGTGTGAGTCCGTAACGTAGCAATTGTTTTTTGTGACGCAAGTGAAAGTTGCCCTAACACAGTTAGATTTAAGTTTCAACGAGAAGAAACATTTTTCAAAGTCACTGGAAAAATTGTTTCAAACGTAATTTTTTAAAAATTTTCTTCTGGAGGCTACGCCTTCAGACCCCGCCTGTCTGTATTCTTACTCATTACTGACTGATACGATGGCGGACCAGCTAATATTTTATAAGAGTACAGGCAGAGGTAGCAGAAGCCTCCTAATCTTGTAGATTTAGCCATTGAAAAGATTGAAAATATAATGAGCGAATAGGCGCATATACAATGTTACAAAAACTGACCATACTTTACCTCATTAATTGATCGCGGAAATGCTCTAAATTAATTTCTGGGAGGAGTCTCAACTGCAAGAATTCTTCAACTTCGGGGGGCACCGCCTCCCAGACCCCCCGTAGTAAACAATCGTGAGTTTAATGTTAAGTATCAATAACTTTAGATTAAATAATGGAATGACCACAGCGTACTGTAAGTAGTCAACCGACTGCCCATCGTGTTATTTTTCTTTTCGAATAAAAGCTTGTGGGCTCAAATTACGCACCAAAACATACAGTATATACCAATTTCAAGGAAAACGCACCGGATTTCCTTCCACCCCCCGTCCGAGAAAAAGTCTGCCCAGGTATGGTTCTGAGTTTGTCACGACGCTACAATCATGTGATGCGCAGCACGCTGCTCCTAACATTAATGTAGTTAAAATTGTTGTTTAACTCCAGTTGAGGGGGGAGCTCCCGACGGTGAAAAATCAAAACTAACCATAAGGGCTTATACACAAATCTTTGGCACAGACTTAGGCTTGCGCTTAGGGTTAGGCTTATGCTTGAACGTGTACAAGCAAGCTCTCGGCTCTAGCACGCTCTCGAGTTAGCTGGCGTTAGACATAAACATAGCTAGTGGTTGGCTTATAGAATCTGTGAGTGGGGGAAGCCCAAAAAAGGCGCCGAAAAACCTAGAATTCGGGGGATGCTGTATAGTCATTTTCTGCCATTTATTTATTTCGATTTATTTAGTATATACGTACGTTATTGCTTTGTTTTAGACATAACTATTATACGGATCCAAAGCTGTGTGGGGATGTTGAAAACATAGACATTGAGAGTCAGGTTCTGGTCAGCTGGAAAGGTAATCGACGCCCGGGGATAGTGAAATATATTGGTCCTTTGGATGGTGAACGTGGAATTTATTATGGAATTGAACTGCAGGTATATATACGTATACATGTTTGCTACTGCTTGGGTTTCGAGCGAATTTTACGTGATGGCTGTTTCTTGAAACATTGTCAGCATCTCTGCTTTGTCTCCACATTTTAGTATTTTTGCATTATCGCTTTCTTACCTACAGAAACCAAGAACTAAGAAAACATGCTACATGGTGCTTCGCTTCTAGTGCTTTAACTACGTGTAATCAAAAATATATTGACAATTTCTGTCTGAGTAAAAGCTTCCACGATTTTAGACTAAGCCATTAGGCGAAACGTTTTCCTAATTCAGCCGAGTAGAACTCGCGGTGTTATTGTCTGTGAAATTAGAAGGGCATTATGTGTGGTGAGGTAGTCCTTTATGTATCATAGGGGTCGCGGCAGCGACCCCTATAATATGTGTCAAAAGTCCCTGGAGACACCGTAAAATAAGCTGCGCAGAGGCTGCGCAAAATCGTGCGCAGATCCTGCGCAGATTTCATGCGCAAATTGTAGAGCACATCGAGTTTAGTATGTCTGTGAAGTTTCAGCCCCGTATCACTTACCGTTAAAAAGTTGCGCCCCGGACCGGTTATGGCGGCGATGTTTTTTTCCGGTTTCTCCTATTTAATGGTCGTATTGTCCTGAATTTCCGCCTCTTTCGCGTAATCTGCAGCGGAGGCCGGACCTAAAGGGTATAGGGTCTGGTAGTACCCCATGCGCCATTTAAGAATCGCTACTTTTTTTGCGCCGCAGGTGCGCCACAGCGCCGCAGCGGCGCCGCAAAGTCGGCTCAGAGCGAAAAGTGACCATTTTTGTGGTCGCTGCGCAGCTCGAACGTTAAGAGCTGGAGCCGATTTCTTTTTATATTCAGAAACTACATATATTGAACTAACTAAAGAGCTAAGTCTCGTTTCTCTATCATCACTTCCCATGCGACCACAGTGGCCGGTTAAAAATGGTGAAAATTATGTAGGGGCGCGATAGCGCCCCTACATAATATGGGTATAAGGCGTCTGCGCGGCCCTCTGGAGACCGTGTTGGCCTGGTGCCAGCTAATTAGAGGTCCGGCGGTGGTAAAAAGGTTACCATCGTAAACAACTCGAGTAGTACTACAAGTACCACCATAGTTTTTTGGTTCGAATTCGAAACTTCGAATTTTTGCACTAGGCGATAGTTACCATGCGTTTGTTTTTTTTTCTCGGTGAATAACGCTTATTGGAAATGCATTTTACAGCTAAGCGTTGGAACGATGTGGGCATTTTGGCACCATACTACTATTATATGCTGGTAGACAGGATCTCCCAATGCTACCCTTCTTTGGTCATTTTGGCCAATTTTGGCTCTGTGCCAAGGTCCCAAAGTCAGACTTTCGCTATTTTTCGCAAATTTTGGTCACACTTTTCTAGAACTGGGTAGAAGCTGGAGAGGTCTAGTATCTTTTGTTGAAAATTACCAGTAGGGGTGCATAAAGTAACGAGGGGGATTTTTTAATTTTGCTCCCTAGCTTTCAGGAGATGTGCCCAAACTTTGCGTTTTTTTGGCCTGTTTTGGTGAAAAGTTTCCAAGTCCCACTTTTACTAGAAATGGCTTAAAAGTCACTAAAAATGGCGTTTTTCGGCCTTGGGGTGGTGCCCACATATAGTAAATCAGGGTCGCTGAAAACGATGAGCATACTGCCGATACCGCCCGAAGTGACCACTGGTCAGCATGGCTCCCGTGGTTCCTCGCCCAGGGTCAAAGTTGGGAAAACTCCCTCTCAACAGCGTTTTTCGGCGTTTTGGTTGGGGGCATATATAGTAAATCGACTACGCTCGTTTCAATGGGCATATCGCCGAAACCAACGGAAGTGACCACTGGTCACTACAGCCTATGGAGCCTATTGACCACTGGTCAAACGGCCTAATACTCGCGTTTTTCGGCGTTTTGGTCGGGGGCATATATAGTAAATCGACTACGCTCGTTTCAATGGGCATATCGCCGAAAAAACCGACGGAAGTGACCACTGGTCACTACAGCCTACGGGGTCTATTGACCAGTGGTCAAACGGCCTAAAACTGCGTTTTTCGGCGTTTTGGTCGGGGGCATATATAGTAAATCGACTACGCTCGTTTCAATGGGCATATCGCCGAAACCGACGGAAGTGACCACTGGTCACTACAGCCTGCTTGGGGCCTATTGACCACTGATAAACGGTCTAAAACTGCGTTTTTCGGCGTTTTGGTAGGGGGCATATATAGTAAATCGACTACGCTCGTTTCAATGGGCATATTGCCGAACCCGAGGGAGTGACCAGTGATCAATACGGTCTATGGGGCCTATTGGCAAAGGCCTAAACTGCTCGGCGGGGGGGGCTAATGGTCAACGACTGGGGGGGGGGGCCCCTTAAAACAGAGCGTTTTTCGGCGTTTTGTTGGGGGCGGTGATATATTCATAGGTAAATCGACTACGCTTGTTAGCATGGCACTGTTCAAGCTCCTTGTATCCATTACCGCATTGCTGGAAAGGGATCCTTTAAAAAATGACAGAAGGACAAGAAATAAAAAATGCTCCTCTGGAGCATGGAAAAAGTAACATGGGTGATGGTGAGGTTGCAAAATCAAGAGAGGACTAGTCTTTAAAATGCTTAATATGGGGCTAGGTTAAAAAATAGAAGAGGACTAGGTTGTGAGCGAATTAATATGGGCACAGCTTCGCCGAACAACCCATATTCGCGGGATTTCACGTTTCCGTCTTAACTTAGGACCTATCAATGTCAGTCAATAAAAAATTTCAGCAGTTGAATACTCATCGAATATAGCCTGTTTCCAGCTACTGTCGTAGACTAGCTGCTAGGAACCGCCGTAAATTATCATCATTTTGTTGTGTTGAACTACCGCATGCGCTACTACAAGGAGAGGTCTAAGGATATGATGCTAAAGCTATTGGTCCCCGTCAGGAGGAAATAGAGAATCGTCGGAGAGTCCTAAATTATTCTTGAATATAAATTTTTCCGTATAAATGGATTATGTAGAATCGCGCTGGTTAGTATGAAGCACTTATCGAAGAAAATGTTTGCCTAAAAGTAGAAGTTCGAATAAAGCTCGAGCACATACCGTAGCTGCAGGTTATTTATGAACTATAAAACCAAATGTATCATGTGATATGTATAATAATTTACATTGACAAACCGAGAATATGGGTTGTTCGGTGAAGCTGTTCTCATATTAATTCGCTCACAACCTAGTCCTCTTCTATTTTCTAACCTTGCTCATGCCAATAGCATTTTAAAGACTAGTCCTCTCTTGATTTTTGCAACCTCACCGTCACCACATATTACTTTTTCCTGCTCCAGAGGAGCATTTTTATTTCTTGTTCGAAAAATGAA